>JADRCC010574555.1:0-11289 GCA_019843855.1 Hylomyscus alleni | reverse complement strand
GGGAGAAAAAAAAAAAACAATACAACAGTATAAACACAGAAGGCTGATTTCAGGTTAATAATATCTGCCATTATTGGGCACTTATTATGTGCCATGTATATGTATATATGTTATACATATACATATGTATACATATACATACATACATACATACATACAAACAAATATATATATCGTTAGTTTTCATACGTTTTATTGCTATCTTTATTATACTTCAATTATTGTTCCAAGAAATCAGGAAACTTATCTAAAAATCACGAGGTCGGTAAAGTGGCAGATCTGGAATTTTCACTATGCAGAAACAGATAGGAAAGCAGAGATAGGTATCAGCAGTCAGTCGGCAGGTCGTGCAGGTATGGAAGCCACGGACATGGAAACATAGGAATGCTGGGAAGTCAAAATGCTTTGAAAAAATGGAAAGTCATCACAAAGCTGAATTTGAGAATAAGAACGATCTCATAACATTCAGCTAGAAAAATCCTGTAAGTAAAAAATACAGGGCTAAAGAAAATGACAGAAAAAAAAAAAGTTGGTAATGGTCCTCGCTAAATTCACTCTCTGTATTTTCAATTTCTCTCTTAGAAATAAATCCATCCATTCATTAAGAAATAAAATTTAATGTGTGAAAAATTATGAACCAGTTGCTTTGTAGGTATTATTGCAGGCATTAAATATTCTTAACTTTCAGTGGATGGATTTTATACTCATTCTAGAATACTATACTTATCAGACAAGAAACTGGAATACACATTGTGACAATAGATACATTATACTCTACATTGAATTGAATATATACAAACTTGAAAGTTTAGTACCATATATCAATTATGTAAAAGTATTGGCTTTCACTGTGACACTTCCACATGTGCATGTCATATGGTCTGAACATAGTCTCCTTGCATTACCTTCTTTCTTCCTGTGTGGTACTTTTGCTAATTCAAAGAGGTAAGAGAAGCACAAAAGAGCCTAGTGTCCAGCTATAAGTCAAAAGAAAGGGGAAAATATTGCCAAAGACTATAAAGGATATTTTCTATACCTTAGAGTTACACCACGAGCATTAACCCACCAAGTCAGGCAATGCCAAGATGAGTGATTTCATATGAGAATGCAAGAGAGGAAACTGAGAACAGAAGAACAAGGAAAAGAGGAGAGTGTAGGGAGAACAAATATGAGCAAATTAAAGTACATACATGAAAAAAATTAAAAATGCATTCTTTTCTATGTTAACTAAGAAAATAGTAAAAATAGGAGGAGGATAGACAAACTCTATGGCCTTATTTCTTGCAAAATTCTTACATTACCCATTTGAATGACTTTTTGACAAACAAACCTTTCTCCTCTAAACTTTAATTTGGACTTTGACCAGGTTCTCTCAGCTTCTATTATAGTCTTCATCTTTTTTCTCTCCCACCAACCTTTACCCAAAGAATAATCCAGTTTAACTTCTGCCTGTAGCATTAATGATTAATCTTAGTTATTCTTTTAGAAAATATTGCCTTTCCTGACCTACCTCAGATAAATACAGAATCTAAAATAGGTAGAACTTTCTGATCAAGTAACCTAGTAGAGGCACAAGTGCAGTGTAGACCTTATTAAGTTACTGGCTTCCCTTGCCTTGGTCTTGTACTTCTAGAGGGTGTTTACTTCAGAAAACCAGATGAAGTAGCACCCATATGCACCAATTTGTGCACAGCCAGAAGTCCCTGATCACCAAACTCTAGAGCATGAACTTGAGTTTTCAAACAAATTTCTATGAAATTTGTCTTTATGTGAGACAAGGTCTTACTGATCTCCCTACTTAGCCAAGGAAGACCTTGGATGTCTCTGATCCTCTGACTTCTACCTTCAGGGTGCTGAGCACTGGAAGTCCAGGACTGAGCTGTCACTCCAAGTTTATGTAATGCTGGAGACTAAACTCAGTTCAGGGTTTTGTGAATGCTAAGCAAGCACTCTACCAACTAAGCCACGGCCCAAAGCCTGAAATTTGTCTCTTGCTAATGGCGATAAAATAACAGCATTTTTTCGCAGAATCAAATAATATCAGAGATATAAGAAATCTGAGCTGTTCCTTAGGTAAATTCAGCTTCTCTGATGCTAAGAATCACTTAGAGCAATATCATATTAAGATGCTTGCTTATACTCTTGTTTCTGGTAGATTGGCCTGAAAGAGAAGGGTAAAAGTCTAAGAGATACATAAGAAAAAACATCTTTGACATAGAATGAATATAAACCCTTCAGAGACACAAAGAACAATAGAAACAGAAGTATCTGAATATCAGAATCAAACATCCATAACAAAAAAGGATATTTGTGGCTTCTGTGATATGACAGCAGGGAGTAAAGTTTTCAGTTACTTGTAGAAATGAGCTCTAAAAGAAGTTGTCAGAGAAGAGAACCAAATATAAAACTAAAAGTGAATGAGTGTTTAATAATGTCCAATATACAAGAATCAGTCTCACACAAAATTGTATTTAATTATCAGCCTCAAATAAATAGATAAGGAACATAGAATACCAATCTTAGTAACATAAAAAGTACCATGAGGTTTAGTAACATGAAGCTATCCAGCGTTAGTGAAAGAAAGAGAAAATTAAAGATCTGAATAATGAAGGCATGACTTAGTCATGATTTGGAAGGCACATATTATAAAAATGTCAGTAGCCCCTTGTACCTGAAGCACAAGATCCCAGTAGGTTTAGGAATGTAAAAAAAACAAATGACTATTTGATTCTTACAATTCAAACAAAAATTCAAAAAGCCAGGAATAACACAGTACAACTGTAGAGGATTTGAACTGCCTAATTAATACCTATTATGAAGTAATTACAACATAACGGCCACAAAGATAGACAAGATAATCAATGGAGCAGAGCAGAATTGAAAGAAAGATCCAAATATACTCAGTCTTTAACAAAGGTAATCTTGGATCAGAGGATCAGAGGTGAGGAGGACACAACATCTGTCCCAACACCGGGAGCAACTGGGACCAGCAGGACCCAGGCATGCAGGAACTCTGCCAGCCCAGTGGCATGGGTTGCTTCAGGTCTGTCTGGTGCTCTGAGCAGACCTTAGGTGCAAATTTTGCAGCCAGTCCCACAACACCCAGAGGAAGCTCCACTCCCGGGAGCTCTAACGGGCCCAGGATCACAGTATCCCAGAATGACAGGATCACAGAGTCAGCTTGACTCTGAGGAGTTCTGACACAACCAGGATCACAGGAAGGACAAGTCCCAGTCAGATTTAGCAAGGGCAGGTAGCACTAGAGATAATCAGATGGCGGGGCTGGGGGGGCAAGGGTAAGAATATAAGTAACAGAAACGAAGGTTACTTGGCATCATCAGAACCCAATTCTCCCACCATAGCAAGTTCTGGACACACCATCACACCAGAAAAGCAAGATTCAGATCTAAAATCACTTCTCATGATGATGATACAGGACTTTAAGAAGGACATAAATAACTCCCTCAAAGAAATACAAAACAACACAGGTAAACAGCTAGAAGTTCTTAAAGAGGAAACACAAAAATCCCTTAAAGAACTACAGGAAAACACAAACAGGTGAAGGAAATGAACAAAACCATCCAGGATGTAAAAATGAAAATAGAAACAATAAAGAAATCACAAAGGGAGACAACCCTGGAGATAGAAAACCTAGGAAAGAAATCAGGAGTCATAGATGCAAGTATCACCTACAAAATACAAAAGATAGAAGAGAGAATTTCAGGGGTAGAAGACACCATAGAAAACATTGACACAACAGTCAAAGAAAATGCAAAAAGCAAAAAGGTCCTAACCCAGAACATCCAGGAAATCCAGGACACAATGAGAAGATCAAACCCAAGGATAATAGGTATAGAAGAGAGTGAAGACCTCCAACTTAAGGGCCAGTAAATATCTTCAACAAAATTAAAGAAGAAAACTTCCCTAACCTAAAGAAAAAGATGCCCATGAACATATAAGAAGCCTACAGAACTCCAAATAGACTGGACCAGAAAAGAAATTCCTGCCATCACATAATAATCAAAACACCAAATGCATTAAACAAAGAAAGAATTTTAAAAGCAGTAAGGGAAAAAGGTCAAGTAACACATAAAGGCAGACAAATCAGAATTATACCAGACTTCTCACCAGAGACTATGAAAGCTAGAAGATCCTGGGCAGATGTCACACAGACCCTAAGAGAACACAAATGCCAGCCCAGACTACTATACCCAGCAAAACTCTCAATTACCATAAATGGAGAAACCAAGACATTCCATGACAAAACCAAATTTATACAATATCTTTCCATAAATCCAGCCTTACAAAAGACAATAGATTGAAATTACCAAGGAGCAAAACTATACCCTAGAAGAAGCAAGAAAGTAATCTTTCAACAAACCCATACAAACCTAAATTCCACCTCTAACAACAAAAATAACAGAAAGTAGCAATTACTTTTTCTTAATATCTTAATATGAAAATTAATATTACCAACATATTCTAATTGATTGAAATAAAAAATATAAGGAATTAGAAATTTGTTGGCTGTCACCCAGTGGTCTCTCTAATTTGGTAATTGAAGAAATAGGTCCAATATTGTACAATCTATATACACTTTCTGCTTGTTTATACGTGACAATGTCTTGCTGTGTATCATATAATGGTCTTGAAATCAGACTTCTCCTATCTCAGCCTCTCTATTAGTAGTATTGTTTATTTCATGTTTTTGCACTATACTATGGTTTTTCAGAACAGCTTACATATTTCAAAATTATCTATACACCCAAAAGAAACGTATACAATTAACTTGGGAGGTGACTTATAAGAGAATAACAAAGAGTGAGACTGAGTGCTTTGCTGGATGTTTGTAACTCTTGTATCAAGTTTGAAGAAGAGGACTTTATAAGTTACTCTTTCTCTGAGATGAATGCTTTTCAAAATCATCACAGCCAATGAACCAGATTCTTACCCTCACTTAATGTCTGTGCCACCCTCCAAGCAGAATCATTGTTCATTGAAACAGTTGGTGAATGACTTTATGGATAGACCATCTTAATACACACGCTATTTCTTAAATGATTGTAACCTGTTCTCTGTGGGCTGAGAATAAAGTCACTCACTCAAGCCAAATAACTTTGACCATAGCAGGAAGTCTGTATCCAAAAATCATGCCTATAATTCATTCCTTAGTGTAGCAGAAGTGTCAACTCTTAGCTTAGCTACGATGGAGGTAAAATCCTTTGGGGATGTGAGGATCATTGAAGTACAGCCTTATTACAATGAACCCAATGTCTAAAAATTGTTCTTATTTTGGGCTTGTACCACAGTAAGAGCCAAGATTTTAAGGTCTACTAAAAACAAAACAAACAAACAAACAAACAAACAAAAAGACTTTATTTATATTCATTTAAAAAGTACTAGTAGTGATGTATTATTTTAAAATACACAGTTAATATGTTTGGAGTTATTTAAACTTTATATTGAGAAAAACATGTATTTTCAGTATTGCTGTAGACAAGCATCTACATAAGACTGTTCAATTGATTGTTATTTTATATCAAACAATATTCATAATACTCATTTTATTGTTACAATATTTTATAAATTTTAAAGAATATGACAAAATAAAAAATGAAAGGTAAAAAACCAAAACAAAACAAAAAAACAAAGGTAATCTTGCAGTGTCAATGTGGGGGAGAGTTACAATGCCTTCAATAATTATATTGGATATGCTTATGAAGAACAGTAATTTTTCCTTATACCAAATAAATAAACCAATTCTTCATAGGTTGAGGATTTAAATATTAAAGTCAAAATCAAGGTTTTTTGTTTTTTGTTTGATTTTTTTTTTTCAAGACAGGGTTTCTCTGTTTATCCCTGGCTGTTCTTGAACTCATTTTGTAGACCAGGCTGGCCTTGAACTCAGAAATCCACCGGCCTCTGTCTCCCAAGTGCTGGAATTAAAGGCATGTGGCGCCACTGCCTGGCAAAATCAAGCATAAGAGATATGTGGAGTAAGCTAAAATTCTTGAAGACTACATAAAAAAATAAATCAACTCTTCATAGATTGGTGATTTAAACAAGAAAAGAAATATGAGATACACAATACTAGAATTAATGAATACTGTTACCATTAAGAATGAAAAAGTAGCTGGGCAGTGGTGGCGCACGCCTTTAATCCCAGCACTTGGGAGGCAGAGGCAGATGGATTTCTGAGTTCGAGGACAGCCTGGTCTACAGAGTGAGTTCCAGGACAGCCAAGGCTACACAGAGAAACCCTGTCTCGAAAAAACAAACAAACAAACAAACAAACAAGAATGAAAAAGTACATCCCAGTGTGAGAAAATGTTCATAATGTATCTATCAAAAGTGATGTGTCCATACTGTATAAGGAACTCCAAAATTCAATTACAGATGATTAATAAAAAAATGTTTTCCAAATAGTCAATAAATCTGTGAACAGGTTACCAATTATACGGGTGCAAATACAGTTCAACTATGAATGTGAGTTAAATTTATCTATAAGACAATACATAGAAGGGAGACTGCTGAGCCAAAGGAAATGATTTTGAAATTTTCGAGTGATCCATCATTTTCTTTGCCCATTTTTCTTTATTGAATTGTTAACCTTTGTAAAATTGGTAAAATATATTTGAGTATTATTATTATTTTTTAAAGATTTATTTATTTATTATATGTAAGTACACTGTAGCTGTCTTCAGACACACCAGAAGAGGGCGTCAGATCTCATTATGGATGGTTGTGAGCCACCATGTGGTTGCTGGGATTTGAACTCAGGACCTTTGGAATAGCAGCAAGTGCTCTTACCCACTGAGCTATTTCTCCAGCCCCCTATTTGAGTATTATTGACATCAACACTGCAATCCTTTGTCTTGCAAATGTCTTTTCTTTTGAATTGAATTTATGGGCTTTTGCAGTTAAATATAACTTTCAACATAGTTGCACAAATCACAAGCATACAATTCCATTTATTTTTACACATGTGAAATTCACACAGCTACTTACTACACACATGAGTTAAAAAATATTCTCTAGCACCTCCTAGCTGGAAGTTCTTCAAAGAATAACACCCATTGCTTGCCTTCTGCTTTCCAGACAAATTCTCCTCCACCCGAGTAATCACCAGTCTTCTATCATTGTGGATTCTATTTGCTTCAACTGAATTTCGCATAAATAGAGTAATGCTGTTTACATTTTCTGTGTCTTATTCCTGTTACTCAATACTAGAGCAGTGAGATTCCTCTATGTTGTTGCCTCAAGCAAGATTTTTTTTTTCCTTCTAGTTCATCAAATTTCCCATACAAACATATCACTTTAGTTAGCCACTCTTAGGTTGACAGACACTTGAGTGGTTCCAGCTTTCATGTTGGCAGTTGTCAACTTAGTTTAAACTGGAAACTGTTTCCCAGAATCACCTTCTCTGTAAGGCTCCAGGCTTTCCATGAGAGTCAGAAAGTAGAAATGAAGGAGCACATCTACTGAGTGTCAGATTGGGCAGACGCTGTCGCTTGCTGAGCTGAGCTGAGCCGAACCTCGCCTGTCCTGATGGGTCTGTAAGTGTAGGGCAATATATTTGCAGTGCATGCTGCTTCTGAGTCTTTCAGGGTTTCTTTTCCTTAGTTCCTTTAGAGTGTCTGTGATACTATGACACACATACTCTGATTTTCATCCATGACTCTTGGCTCATCACTTCTGTAATTCTTACTTTCTAAGTCTTCTAAGTCATGAGATAAGGTTAGGATATTTTCAACCTCCAAAGCAAGTCTTAGAAAGCAGTCTCTCTTCCGTCCTCCTCCCCCCCCCCCGTTTTCTCCTTTCCTCCTTTTCTCCCTCCCTCCTTCTGCCTCTCTTCCTCCCCCTCACACCTGCTTTAGTTTCTCCCCAAGGCAGACCAGAGAAACTAGAATTTCACTCTGACAAGGAAGACCACAGAGAGTAAAAATACACCTTAATCTTATCCTGTTGTTCTTAGGGAAGGTCATAAAAGACAGTCTGGTTTTCTTTGCATAATCGTAGGTCATTAGACCCTTTTAATTCCAAAAGAATTTGTCCTAGGCCCTTGGGGAAGAAATAGTGAAGAATCTGAACAGAGAGGCCTTGTTAGGTTTCCTCATCCAGTCTATCTCAGCCTATGCAATGAAGTCTCCGGAGAATCAGAAAGGCCTTGATTTGGAGAACATCCAGATTGCTGAACCTTGTGTGGCCAAGAAGGGTGTAGACTCTCCACACCCCTTCCCCATACCTTGGCCTATCGCCTCTTCACATTACCTTTCATAAAAATATGCTTATGTGTCTGTGAGCCGCTGAGGCAAGTTAATTCAACAAGAAGAGGGATTGTAGTGGTCTTTATTTATGGCCAATTGACCTTAAACACAAGTAAAACAATGTAGTGCTTGGAACTGACATCATACGTAGGCCCACATGATGTGCTATCTGATGCTGTCCCCAGGCAGGGAGCATTATAAAGTGAATTGTTTTAAAAGACATACAACTTTCCAGGCATTGGTGGCACACGCCTTTAATTCCAGCACTTGGGAGGCAGAGGCAGAGGCAGGCGGATTTCTGAGTTTGAGGTCAGCCTGGTCTACAGAGTGAGTTCCAGGGCAGCCAGGGCTACACAGAGAAACCCTGTCTCAAAAAAACCAAAAAAGAAAAAAAAAAAGACATACAACTTGCAACTACTGCAGAATTGCTTCCTTGCTTGCTGGAGAGAAATCCCCCATACATTTTGGGATTACATGGAGTTGTTTTGTTTTATTTTGAGTTGATTTTGAAAGTGTAAGACTACAGGCCAAACCAAAAACCTTATTTTCCTCCCCTTGAAGAGTATAAAGAATAAAAATGAATTCATTGAAATGGTGTTTAACACTGGGTGAAGCCAGAGGAAGCCTGCAAAGGAGGGGAAGGAAGGATTCTAGGATACTACAGAACCAGTCAAAGATACTACAAGAACAATTACTACAAAGATACCCACAGAACCAATTAAGCAGAGCTCACCAGGGGCTCACAAAGTTTGACATGATAATCACAGACCCTGCATGAGTTTGAGGTCCTCTGCATATACATTATGGTTGTGTAGTTTGGTGTTCTTGTAGGATTCCCAACAATGGGAGTGGGGGAATGTCTCTGATTCTTTTGCCTGTGCTTGGGACTTTTTTCCTCCTGTTGGGTTGCCATGTCTAGTTGTGACAGGAGGATTTTTGTCTAGTCTTATTGTATCTTGTTATGCTGTGCTTCATGGAAATCCCTGGGAGGTCTGCTCTTTTTTCTTTTTTTTTTCCCTTAGGGAAAAATAGTTGGGAGTTGATCTGGGGGAGAGGAGAGGTGGGGAAATTGGAGGAGTGGAGGGAGGGGAAATTGGGGTCAAGATGTATCATATACAAAGAATAAAAAAATAAAATAAAATGATGTTCAAGTTGGGTGTGGTGATGTATGCCTAATCCTTGAAATGGTGGCTGAGGCAGGAGGGTCATGAGTTTAAGGCCACCCTGGACTACATACTGACTGAGACTATCTCAAAACATATCACCCCTTCAAAACAGTCTTAAGACTATTTCATTCACAAGCAAAGTAAGAGCAGGAAATAAAATGAGCTGCTTTGATTATAGGAAACTAAGTCTGGGAACTAGCCTTCTCAATTCATTACTATGTACTCATTTCTTGAGGTTAACAAAAAAAGGAATTCCAGCATAACAACTTTGAGTAAAAACTTTATATTCTGAATTAATTTAATAACATGATAGACGTGTTTTACTAGCTACACTGAGTATATGAATTTGCTTTAAGTTAAATGATATAATGGTAGTTTTCAGTAAAGCATTGAGAAATAAAACAGAAAATGAGAATAAATTAATGGAGGGGGACTAGAGAGAAGGACAAATAGAGAATGCACAAGAACGTAAAGTCAGAACTTAAGCCCATAAATTACAGTTAAGGAAATAGCAGTGAGAACAGATGACAATGAATTTTTTTCATAATAACCAAAATTTGAAGAAGCCAAGATGTTGGTTCAATAGACAAATGGATAAACTATGGTGCATGTAGACATAGAATAGTATTCAGTATTAAAAAGAAATAAGATTACTGAGCCATCACAGAAAGCTGATCTGAAAAAGTCATATACTGTGTGATTCCAACTACAGGATACCAGGAAAAGGCACAGTACTGGAGACAGTAATGTATCATATGATGTCAAGCCAGGAGTGATAGTGACACATGTCTAACCTCAGCACTCGGGGCATGAGGCAGGAGAAGTGAGGCATATTCAGGGCCAGCCTGGAGAATGGGAAGTGCACACAGACTTTTAAGACAATGAAACTATGCTATGTTTAATACAGTGATGGATTTATGCTGTGACTGTACACATTTGTGAAAAATCTAGAGAGTATATAACATCAGTTATAAATCCTATTATAAAGCATGGATTTTGGTGGTGGTGATGTGCCAACGGAGAGCCTCAGCTAGAGCAACTACACACCCCTTTGGCATGAGGTGGCAGGGAGGGTCAGAGGGAAAAGGACTCTCCCAACTTTCTTACCAGTTTTTCAGGGAATCTAAAACTGCTTTAAAAATCAGTAAAGAACCTGTTGTTTGGTCGAGTTCAGCTATAACTAAATACTTGTATTTCCTTTAAATTCAAAAGTATTATATAAATATAAATACCAAATACTTAATACTTAAATTATTCTTCTGAGAGCATGATTTTATTAGAGATAACAAAACATCTATTAGAATAATTATTTGATTTCAGTTCTATATAAAGTGTAAATTCGGCAAAATTTAAAGTATGTTCGGTCATAATTTAAGGAATATTGGATAGAAAAGGCACAACTACAGTGAAAACCATAAACTCTTACTATAAATCAATTATTTTAGCATTTCACAATTTGGGGCAACAATGCAGTAAAACAACAGTGGATGGAGATTCTGGAAGACTTGTTCTGCAGCTTGTTCCTTAACAATACTCGGGGCAAGTTCCCTAACATCTGAATCTGTTTTCTCGTCTACCAAACGAACGTGATAATGTTTTGTTATGAGTAAACGAAGATACCACAAGAGAATACCAACAGTTGAAAATTCTGAATCAACTTTATTTTTTCAGCAAAAGTTGCATATTTTTCCATAAACATAGGAATATTTATTCTTAATACAAAATAGATTCTCACACATCTCACAAATATTTTCTCCATAGCTCGATATTGCTTCAGTCTCCACTGTCGCTTTCTGACTCACTCAGCTGTAAATCACTTCCTAAAATAAAAATAACAAAACTGTAGTAGTTAAAAA
>JADRCC010574551.1:8433-18591 GCA_019843855.1 Hylomyscus alleni | reverse complement strand
CAATCAACCAAAAACTCCAACAAGTTATGAAATTACACTGGTTCACAATAATTTTCATGTATGATAGAAAGCCTAGATTATTCAGTATCATGGAGAGAAACAAAAATGAAAAACAACACAACTACTTCCAAGGCAGCTGGGAGCCAAGCAATAACCTAAAAACAATCAGGAAACTTTACTTAATACATAAAGACATACAGAACCATTAGCAAATGTTGCAAAGAGGTTGAGTGGTTTGGAATCTTCCAGATTTTCAGAAGAACGTTCTGATTAAGATTAATAACATCACAGGAGGAGGAAGCAAACGTTTACATGTAGATTAAGTACAAGGAAACCTGAAATTCCTAGGTTGTAGACTGCTGAGTGGTAGAAATGAACAACTTATAGAACTTATAGGAGAGAAAGTTGCTTTTCAGGATTGCTAGGAAGTTAAACTCTAGCCTGTTTGAAAGGTATAAAAGATAAACTTCTACTGACAGGGCAAAAACAGTAATTAAACTTGTTTTAAACAGATCCTCTAAGGCCCAGAAGCAGCATGCTCCTACATTAGAAGCTGCCAGCAGAAGCAAGCAGGAAATGAATGGTCCTCAAGACTTCTGATGCATCCCAGGCATTTCTCAGCATCCTCAGCTCCAATCCTTAGGCCAGATTGTCCAAAAGATGCATGCGAAGAGCCAGTAGCAGCAAACATCTGACTGAAAGCTTGGCTGTGGCTTACAGCTTCCAGTCGGGGATGTTTACAGACACAGACTTTCTGACAGCAAGCTACAAAGGAACAGAGCACATGGTCAGTCATTGCTTCTGCTACCAACTTTCACAACTGCAGAGCTGAATGAAAACTGTGACATCTTGAGGGGGAAAGACAAACAATACTAATTAATAAGGAAAGATAGTAATTTCTTATGAATTATCAAATCAGAAAAGAATCAATACAAACTTATCTGTTATTCCATACGAGGATACATTTTTCCACCAGATGTATATATGTTTTTTTTTCTTCTCCACAAATCCAGAATTCCAAAATTAATAATAAATAATAATCTAAAAAGTAGAGTGACCATACATTTCAGTTTTCCCAGACAATCCTAAGTGGTTGTACTATTAGAATTGACATTTCTCATTAATAAAACTGCCTTAATTTACATGATAATAAATACAAGTTTTGCTGGCAGTAGCTCTATGCTGAGAAAGATTCTAACATTTTCCTCCCTATCCTTAGCTGAACTAGGTTAGGAATGTGGGCCATGGAAATGAACTAAGTGGGTAAGAAGAGGAACAATATCCGCCTTGCCTTTGCTTACAAAACAACACTGAAACATTTTGTTTTGTTTCTTCTATTAGTTTGCTGAAAGACAAAAGAAAGATTAAGTGATAATAGTAAATTTGTATCTTACAGATTAACTTTAATCTGAGACATATAAATTAACTTAAAAAATTAAAGTCTATTAAGGTAATTAAGTTTACAAAAAGTCAATGATTTCCAAGAAATGAATATAGAGTTATACACAAGAATTCACACCACACAAGAATAAACACTCAACAAGCCAATATAAATCTAAAAGGTTACAAACTTCCTAATATATACTACAAAGTTAAAGATTCTGACTACTGAAAATGCCCTGTGACATTGGTGTACTGGTGTACCCAAGTACACCAAGGAGCAATGGACCATTATTACAGCTCTCTTTAAACTTCTCCCTGTCTTTAGTTCTTTTTTTCTTTTTAACCTATTAAGATGAATTTGCCAGATAATCTTTTCTTTAGAGTTATGAAGGGATTCTGTCACAGTGCTACCTTTATAAAATGTTAAAAGAAGTTTATCTGACCAAAGCTTATTAAAATAAGTCCCACTATTTTATGGAAATAAACAGTTATTTAGAAGACATTTTGCTGCATCTCATGTCCATTTAGCACAACAGCAGTAACTACCCCAGTAGGATCTTCCAACTATAGTCTTTTGACTGGGCTTACAGGACTGTATGTGAATTGCCTCCTGTACAATAGGCAACCACCAAATCCAATCAGAAAGCAATTGATTAGTTCCATAACAGATTTACCACTATTATACAAGTAGGCTCATTTTGCCTACTTGGTTGGTTTTGTTGTACACAGGATTCATAGCTGAGTATGAATGTTGATGATAAGCTTTCTCCATCAGCCTGTGTAGTACCTTCCAGCACTATGAAGACTAGCCAGCAATAAGTTTCCAGCCAAGTCCCAAACTATTTTCTCTTAGTCTTATGACCAAGGCATGTGATATCTTCAGCATTTCTGGCAGGTAACCAACAGCAGTGGTGACTGTGTGTATTGTGTGGGGGCCTTGGACTTCTCTAACTAACAGTACATTACCTTTCTTAATGTCAGAAGTAGAAGAACATAACTTTTCCATTTACCAATACTTTACAAAACTAGAAAAAAGTACAGGCATGCATGTCCAAACAAAAGCATTCGGTGGAACAGCACTGCTAACTAACTGGGGCGTTTTCATAAAGTCAATTTGTCAAAATGCTCACATAGATATATACTATTCCACATTTGCCACAAGTTCTCTTGTACAATGTTGAAAATAATTTAGATACCTTAACAGAACTAACATGTGACAATAATCCATAATGAAGATATTTTCAACACGAGTGTTGTAAGAAACTGTTATGGTTTCTATATGCCTTCCAAAGTTAATGTGTTTGAAAACCCCTCAAAGGCAATAATGGTGAGAAGTTAAGGCCTTCAAGGGGTGAGAAATAACAAGGTCTTTCCTTAATGAATGGAGTAATGGAAGTGGGTGAATTATGTGGAAAAGGATCCCTGACACAGTATCAATTCATCCCATCTCCCCCCCCCCATCTGCTGCCCACTACCTCTCCACACAGCTGTTCTTTGCTCTGCCATCAGAGGATACACTATGAACTTTTACCAGAAGCTGGTCCTTTGACTCAAAATTTTCAACTTCAGAACTAGGAGAAATAATGACATTAAAGAAGGGCTGTAAGGCACTGCATGAGAGGGAAATAACTGCCACCAGACTACTAGAAGAGAGAGGATAGGAGCAGGGGCTATTTTTTTTTTAAATCTGTTAAGGCCAGGATGGTATTTGAATGGGGAAAAATAATCTAAGTGATCACCAATTCACTAGCAGTTTCAAAAAGAAGATATGACAAGTAGCTACAGGATAGAAGGAATAAACAGCAGCATAATGAAGACTATCCTAAGTACATTTTAAACAAATCTTGCCAAAGGAAAGCATGATGCTTGAAACTGTAGACATCTTTGATGTAGGGAGTTGCAAAGGACACTCACAGAGAATCATTTCCAGCAAGACAAGGGGTAACTGGGAAGTCTATGGTGTCAATCAGGATATCAATGGGAAATTTGTGTCATTTCTAGCAAAGAAAATAGTACAAGCTTCAATAAGCACAGCTCACTTACTACAGTTCAGAAACAAGTACTCTTATGCTGACAGAATTGCAGAACAACAATGTTCTCAGAAAAGACAGGCCTGTGTTGTATGCCTCTCTTGGCTTCCTAAAATGACTACCAAAGTCACAACCAGAGACTCTCAGGGTGATCTTCTGAAAGTCTGTTCTTCAGAAGGCAGTGCTCTATAGTTAGTAATTAAGAACCCACCCAAACTTTACAATTTGACAGAACTAGGCCAACATTTAACTCTGGGACTTTGAGAAAATGACTGTTTTTCTGTGACTTCTTTCCCATTTGTAAAATCCCTTAAAGTACCTATCTTCCTGGGTTATTGCCAGAAATGACTAAGATAATATAAAGCTCAATAGCAGGTAAATGGCTAGGAAAAAAATAAATGAAAATAAAAATCATTCTTTATTCATGTGGTAAACAATTTTGAATTGTTTGTATTTCATTTCTTAAAGTCTTTCAAGATCTAGTTCAAATGTTAAATTGTTTACAAAACCTTCACTATAACCAGCAACTTGAAAATATCACAGACATGTATCCATAAAAAAAGAGTAATAATCCTTACTTTTTTGTATATTTACTGGTTTGTATACATTAACTTGCTCAATCCTCAGCACCATGACTTAGGAACTGCATCATCCTCTTTTTTAAATAAAGGCAACCTGTCCAGAACCTGCCCACAGTGCCTGGTTCCAGAGTCTGCTCTTGACCACTGCTATGCTATCTGTACTGTTAACTGAGAAGGATGATTAATTATTGCAGAGAGATGTTCAACAACCTGGCAGTTTCAAGTATAGTATGGAAGGAGGTGCCTTAAACATCAAGTCCTCCCTTTGTCTACCTTATTTACCCTTTGTAGAAAGTACATCCACAGTTCCACTCTTAATCCACATCACATAAGGGGGTAATAGTCATACAATTTGAGTTCATCATATTTTAGACTACTAACTTGAGTCTAATTTTCTCAGTTAAAATTCTAAAATTCTAGCTCTCTTCTTCCTAAGACCTAGGAGAAAGACAAAGAAGAATAATAGCTTTATCCTCACATGACCCCAGAGAAGAATAATGTCAGATCACTTGCCATATTAGACTGTCACAATGGCTGTCATCTAATATTTTGTGCAGATGTAATATAGTTATCAGGAATCAACTAATATTCTTAACAATGTATGCCATATTTACAGATTTTGGTCTTATGGATACATAAATTCAGACAGTCTTTTGTAGATAAAAGATATTCTTTAAACAAAGGCAGACTCTGGGGTATGGAAATGGGTCCTAAAAAATACAAATGTGAACATTCTTTGTGTAGAACACACAAAGTATCTTTCCTTTAGATTCAAACTTTACAAAGCAGATTTAAGAGCTAAAGTAAAATACACCTGGTCAAGAGCTAATGTTTAGGTTTTATAGCTAATTCTAAGCTCTTGAAAGACACAGGCTTAAAGGAGGCTATGCTCCCTCCCTAATTACAGCAGAGCTCCCTTATCTGTTGTTTTCTGAATGATTTCTACTGTCTTTAAGATTCTGATTAGAAACCAACAATGAACTTCAATTTCTTGTGCTAATTTTTCAGGATCAGACATGCCATAAAGTTAAAATGCACAAATTAACAAGCAAAAAGATCACTGTTCCTAGGTTAGTTACCTTTTGAAATTATTTAAAAAACTAAGAATTAGTTTGGTCTGACTGCATGGGCCTGTAATCCTAGGTACTTGGGAGGATGAGGCAGGTTCAAAGCCATGGTGGTTAACTTAGTGAGACCCTGATTAAAAGAATAAACAAGACAGGGGATATAATTCAGTGATAGAGCTAATCCTTTCCAACATCATTTCTTGCCAAGTGTGCGTGCGTGCGTGCGTGCGTGCGTGCGTGCGTGCGTGTGTGTGTGTGTGTGTGTGTGTGTGTGTGTGTGTGTGTGTGTGTTAAGGTTGAAACGCATAGCCTTATGCATGCTATAAGCTACATCTGCTATCTTCTAACTAGGTTTTTACTTAAAACAAATGCTGCCATTAATTACAGTGGCTGTCCAGACAAGTATCATTGTTTAGATACAGATTAGCCCACTAGGCTTGACACATGGGCTTCAAACTACAGTGTTTAGCCATGGGGTATGGCAGGGGACTAGACAGTAAAGTAAAAATAGCCAAGGCAATGTACTATATCACTAAAGAGAAGGTCTAAGCCCATCCAAGTCTGTATGGGAAGACTGTAAACTTAAAGCTTCTGAGCAGAAATGCTTACCATATCCAACTACAACAATCTAAGCTTGCCTTTATCACATTATTTAATGTGCACTGCAGTCATTTACTTATCTATTTTGACATTAAGTGACTGACTTAATCTATTTTTTTTTGTCCTAAGATAAGCGTAAATAGTATAGGTGAGAAATAGATGACCAACAACACTGAAGGATGCAGCAGACACAGCAAACTGATGTGCCCAGATTCATATTTTCCTCAAGAATCTCTTCACTTGATAGCTAAAATACTCAATACCAAGTCTATGTTTTTGTCAATATTTATGTAATATGTAGCATTCATTTTATTTGAATTATAGTCTTCTATAAGAGAAAGACTAATTTTTAAGGGCCATTCTACTCAGTGATTTCAAGATTCTATAATGGAATCATTACTAATAATGAATGTTTACACATCTTTACTGAAAACCTGCCTTTTCATAGTAACTATGCTCCTATATGAAACCAAAACTATGCTCTCAATTATTCAGCTAGTTGACTGGTATAAGAACTTCAAATGAAAAGCTACAAACCTGTTTCAGAAAACACAAGTATGCAACAAGCCATAATAAATTTAAGAAATGTAAAATGTCTTTTCTTTAGATAACCAAGACTTGATCTTGCTGGACTTTTTGGATCAGGGAAATTGCTGTAATGTAGTGGTTCTCAATACTCTTAATGTTGTGACCTTTTAATGCAGTTCCTCAGCTGTTGCGAGCCCCAACCATAAAATTATCTTTATTGCGACTTCATTAACTGTAATTTTGCTACTGGTACAAATCATAATGTAAATAAATATCTGATATTCAGGATATCTGATGTGCAACTCTTGTGAAAGGGTCATTCAACTCCAAATGTGCCATGACCCACAGAACCACAGTTCTAATGTTTCTCAGACTACTAGCAATTCACCCTACTGAATCCTATGAGCTTGCTGATGTCTCATTGCTAGGTTCCCATTTCCAAAACTCCCTGGCAATACACAGCAACATCTATTGATCATGACACTTCGGTTTCCTCAGCATTAAGAATATAATTCTGTCCTCTCATTGTAGCTCAAGTGATGCCTCTAAGAAACTTTATCAGTATCTTTAGACTTTTTTCAATTCTTTGAGTTTCCTTAGTTTCCCTACTGTAGAAGTGAGCATTACACACCAGTTTCCATGCAGGACTCCTTCAAAT
Source organism: Hylomyscus alleni (assembly GCA_019843855.1). Classification (NCBI taxonomy): domain Eukaryota; kingdom Metazoa; phylum Chordata; class Mammalia; order Rodentia; family Muridae; genus Hylomyscus; species Hylomyscus alleni. The sequence continues at coordinate 11,744 of JADRCC010574551.1, read as the reverse complement.
ATTGAGGCTTATACTCACATTTTACCTACTTTCTGCCCTAACGTTGCATACTCAAGTGGACTCCTACTCTGATCATTCTTTTTTTTTCCACCAAATTTTGATTTACAATTTTATTTTTGACAAAAAAATTTATTTTTCATTTTATTTTTGGCCAAATTTTGATTTTCAGTTTTATTTCCGATTTAATTTTTAGCTGAGACTCTATTCGGATGGAGGGTTTCCCAGGGGAGACAAGCCCGTGTTGCATGTGCTGGTAGAGGGGGAGTTGTGAGATCTAGAGGTTCTGTATGATGGAGTGTATGGTAGAAACAGGTAAGGGAGGGAAAATGAAATTGAAAAAGAAGAATATATAAACCTCCGGATTCTATATGGAGAAATGTATTGTGGAAACATATAAGGGAGAGAAAGCTGAAAATTAAAAAAAAAAACTAAACGTTCCCAGACTCCATCATTGAGACCCCGCAGCTGTGTGGCAGATCCCAATCATTCTTTGCCAGAGCTCCCTCTTCAATTGTAAAATAATGTAGTCTACTTTATCCCATGTTTTCTGTATGACTCTGTCACAGTGTGCTAGGATAAAAGCTTGAAGAAAGTAGGATGCTTGCCTGATGCTTCTGACTCCTACAATCTCATAATCTGGGAAAATAATAGGAACAAAGTGTAAAGCATTTGTTCACTAAAACAACAAATAAAATAGGAACTGGATCTATTCTAGGATCCTTGTAAAATTACGTTACAATCTGCCTTACTGTGACTCCATAAATGGGTACTATTTCACTTTACAAACAAGAAACTGACACTCAAAAATAGTTATGTGACTTAATTTAAGGAAAAGGATGGAATAAAGGTGATACTCAAAATATGAACTTAGATGCTTTTTTCAACATTTTTCAGTATTTCCCTTTTAGGTAATAGCATATCAATTTAGCTAAGTATCTAGGGTGTGGTTCCAAATTACCTATATTTTAAATTTGTAGACTATTTAAATATTATCATAATCTTACACAGATTAAAAATAACAGGAAAGATGAATCAAACAAGCCTCTATTCTTAAAGCAATAAACTTGTTATTTCTGTCAGACAGCCCTAGTAAGCAAGGAAAAAGACAAGTTAAATAACATCGGGATCTTTTTTAAAAGAAGTCTTTTTTTAAAGAATATATGTTAAAAATCAACAAATATAATCCTCATGTAGGATGAAAAGAGAATACTGAAAAGAGCTAAGAAAAATTAAGGTAGTCAAAAATAGAGTGCTACACCAAGTTCATGAGTCAGAAGACTCACTTTTTTTAAGATGTGGAATCCTACTCAAAATTTTAATAAGCGTTTTTTCTCCCATTGAAACAGAGTTTCACTTCAGTTTTGTCTAGAATTTGCTATATAGCCCAGATCAGTTTCCAACTACTGCTCCTCTACCTTAAGCCTCCTCAGTAGTGGGATTATGCAAAATAAACAAAAACCTGACAACTCATTCTAAAATTCACCAAATGTAAAGAATCCAGACTAGCAAGAAGAGTTTGGAAAAAGTACTAAAGAACGGACATTGTATGATGCCAACACTCATTATATTTATATTAAACACTAATACTGCACAACCATGCAGAATAGGAATCAAAACCAACAAACACTTTAACAGGACAGAATAAAATTTGAAAACAGAACTAAATATATAAGTAATATACATAGACAATGGATTGTTGACAAATATGTAAAGGCAGTTCAATGTAAACAAGAATGATTTCCAACAAATGATAAATGGTACTATAACAATACCTTTATGCCATTTTTTAATACACAAAATTTACCCCAAAATGTATCACTAGCCAACATACACGCCTAAAACTTATCTTGTACTACAGCAAAAAATGTGGATATAACACTAAAAGTATGATCCACCTAATCATAAATTGATAACTAGATTTATGAACTCTTCAAGAGACAGTATCTGCCAAGAAATAAGAGACTAGAGCTATGGCTCTGTGGTTAAGAGCAAGTGCTGCTCTTCCACATCAATGAAGTTCAGTTCCCAGCATCCTCTTTGGATAGCTTGAAAGCTGTAACTCTAGCTCCAGTTGATCTGATGCCCACTTCTGGCTTCTGCAGTGACACACACACACACACACGTTTGTGTGTGTGTGTGTGTGTGTGTGTGTGTGTGCAAAGTTATATACACAGAGAAGGGGGTGAAGAGAATGAGTATGAAGAGATTAAAGGGCAGACTAACAAAAATATCTGTGTATGAAATCTAATGAACAATTAATTAAAACATGAAGAATCTGTAAAACTTTAGGGAACAGTCCAATATAAAAAACATAAATGATTCAAACAGATGCATCATAAAGGATATTAAAAATATGAAAAGACACTAAATAGTCATGAGTTAAACTTATATTTATCAAATGAGTTAGCCATTTTAACCCAAAGTAAGTGCTCATATAAAAACACATTCATGGATGCTCACATAAGCCTACTTTTGAAAGTCAACAATTAGAAAACCCACAAGTTTCAGCAGGTGACTGAATACACAAACTATTACTATATCCACAACAGAACACTACTTAGCAATAAAGGAGCAACCATTGATACATGAAGAAATACAGCATGAATAAATTTCAAAATAGTCATGGTGCATAAAGCAGTTAGTGAAAGAAAAGTGTGTGCACCTTACGCTAAGGCATACAAATAAGTGTAAAATGAAAGAAAACAAAAATGGTTGTCTGGGAAATAGGCAAGGATTTAAATGAGGACTAGGAAATGTAGGGGTGGGATATGTTCAGCACCTTGATTCTGATGGTGGTTTCATGGGTATAAACATGTCAAAGTGTATCAAATGTTACACTTTTCAATTCATGCAGCTTATTTTATAGTGTTTAAATGCTAATAAACTTGTTTAAAGAAAAACAGACTAAAGATGTATATGGTGGCTCCTGTAGGTAATCTCAGCATTCAGGAAGCTAAATGAATAGACTGCTGTGAATTTGAGGTCAGCCTAGGGTATAGAATGAGTTCCAAAACAGCTTGGAGTATGGAGTAAGACCCTATCTTAAAACAAAACCAACAAACAATAGTACAAGAAGAAAGACAAAACAAAACAACTCAAACATGCCACAAGTATTAAGAAAATCAAATTACCCAAAGAAAATCAAAATCATACCCAAAGGAAAAATAAAGGCCAGGCCACTTTCTTTGGACATGTTTATTAGCAGATGACTTATAGAACTGTTTCTCACTCTTGAGTCAGTCTTTTTGTTGTTTTTTTTGTTTGTTTGTTTGTTTTTTTTTTTTTTTCAAGACAGGGTTTCTCTGTGTAGC
>JADRCC010574546.1:0-23672 GCA_019843855.1 Hylomyscus alleni | reverse complement strand
ATGTCCCCACACTTATCACATTCATAGCTTTTATTCCGATTGTGAACTCTCTGATGAAGAATGAGGGATAAGATCTGCCTGAAAACTTGTCTACAAGTACTGCATTCATAAGACCTCTCTCCAGTGTGAAAGTCTTGATGAAGTTTAAGAGATAAGCTTCGAAAAAAGGTTTTCCCACATCGGTTACACTTTAAAGATTTCTTGCCTGAGTGCTCTTTCTTGGATTTTCGTGAGACTGAATTCTTGTTATGCTTTGCCTTCTCGGTGGGAACCTTTTGTTGTGAAGAAATTGGTTTCTTACAGATACTTGGCCCAGATTTGTTACATTGATTTGGTGGAACCTTCTTGGTCTCATACTTAGACCCTGATTCTGAAAGACACCAAGAAGTCAGGGTTAGTTTTCCTGTGGTGAAAAAAAAAATGAAGCTTGTATAATAAAAAAGGAGTCATTATAATTAGTGATTACAACCTGTACTGGCTAATTTTGTGTGTCAACTTGACACAGGCTGGAGTTATCACAGAGAAGTGAGCTTCAGTTGGGGAAGTGCCTCCATGAGATCCAGCTGTGGGGCATTTTCTCAGTTAGTGATCAAGGGGGTAGGGCTCCTTGTGGGTGGTACCATCCCTGGGCTGGAAGTCTTGGGTTCTATAAGAGAGCAGGCTGAGCAAGCCAGGAGAAACAAGCCAGTAAGGAACATCCCTCCATGGCCTCTGCATCAGCTCCTGCTTCCTGACCTGCTTGAGTTCCAGTCCTGACTTCCTCTGGTGATCAATAGCCATATGGAAGTGTAAGCTCAATAAACCCTTTCCTCCCCAACTTGCTTCTTGGTCATGATGTTTGTGCAGGAATAGAAACCCTGACTAAGACAATTATATACTAAGAAAGTTACCATGTGCTTCTAAAATTAATGAAAATATTGCCTATCAATTGTTCTTTATTTTATTCTTTACATATACATTTTATGTCTGTAACATTTTAACGATTAGGTGTTTGTGATAGCTCAATACAGTAAGATGTTTGCTGCCAAGCTTAACATCTGAGTTTGATCCCCAGAAATTACCTTGTGGAAGGAAAAAATGTATTCCTTCCAAGAGCCCTCTGATCTACACATGTGTAGCGTCACTCATGCACTCTCACATACACATTGAGGTAGACAAATGAAAGTAAATAACTATAAAGTTATAAAAATTTTGAGAAATTCTTGATGATTGTAGTTTATTTACAGATATATTTTATGCATTTTAGAAATAGTTGAGGAAAAGTATTGGTTTGTTTTTCTTATTTAACAAAAAGAACATTAGTAAACTATGGAATAAATGACTGATAGTGTAAAATTATCATTGTACATTATTTATTTGAGAAATCTTAAAAATGCATGATTTTATTACATGAATTTTATGATCTATTTTTCCTCTGTTTTTCTTTCTTCCCCCTCTTTATATAGATATATAGGTCTGTATCTATATAGATATAGATAGATCTATAGATAGATAACTAGATAGATAGGTAGGTAACTAGATAGATAGATGGATGGATAGATATAGACATAGATATCAACAACCTCAAAGCCTTCCCTAATGATTAAGTAGAAAACTTTAATATTAATATATCATTTTTCTATTTATTTTTTAAACTTTCTCATTAGGCCATTCTTCAAATTTTAGGGTTTATCAGCTTTAACATGTGTCAATACTGTAATAGTTCCTCTTTATTGTGTTTACAACTACTTTCCTCTTGAATATCATCTATATGTATCAGGATTTAAAGAAGTGTGGTTATATTTTCTGAAAACAAACTAGTTATATCTCCACAGTACTACCCTTTGAGAGCCCAACCAACTCAAAGTCTTCCCAATGATTAAGTAGAAAACTATAATGGTATTATTCACTGAGTCACTTCATGGAGATCGAGCTTCCTCTAATCTTGCCTTGATGGATGTATAGGAACTGCTGACAAACTGCCTGCAAGAGAAACTCAGAAAAGAAAATAAAGTTTTCTAAATCCCTGTACTTCACTACAAATATTCCTTTAGACCTGTACATAAAAGACACTTCTACTTCAAAATTCCTCTTTATATGACTTTGATGGAAAGTAATATTAAAAATACTAAAATCTACTCACATCAAAGCTATTTTCCAGTTTCACATCCCTATTAGCTGTTGGACTAAGCATGTTACTTGCCCCCTCTATGCAACCACTTTCTCTGACTTAGAACGAATGGCTTTGACATAAATGATATATGCTATCATTTCTTACTTTTAAAATTGCATTGCTGAAGTAAAAATATATTTTCAAATACTCTGGAGTGACATTTAGCAGAAACTTGTCAAAATAAAATTGGATTATTGCAACCTGCTTAAAACAAATTTCCACCAGTAACTCCAGACCATCATGCACATCTGAGTGTATTCTGATCCTGCATGAAACTGTATTTGGTTTTACTTAATGAGATTTATTGCAGAGGAATGAAATTGCATTCTCCAAGATTTGATGCAAACCGATCAAATGCTAAAATATCTGTAATATGAGGAAAAAGAGAATAGGAAGAGAAATTTATTTTGAGTTTTACAACACTTTTACTCCATTTTATTTTCTCCCCGATTATTTTCCAATATTTCCCCAACATTTATTGCAATACAAAGAGTATACCAATGAGTGGTTTAAATGGTAAATATATAGACTTGCATACTCACCTCAATAAAAAGCAGGGCAGTGAATAGAAATTGTTTATTTAGTCTTTCTGATTTGTTTTTATATATTCTACATTATTAGTGATAAATAATATATGCACATATGATTTTATGACAGGTACATCACATAAATTAAGACTCCAAATGCATGTTTATGGAAGAGAGTACATTACAAGAGTATTAATGAGATAAGCCATCTCTTTGTACATGTTATCAAAGGCTATCATACAACAGAAAAGAACCAAATAGTACTTTGCTCTCTTTAGTAGTAGATAAACCACACTTTTTAAAGTAAAATTCAACATGAGATATTAATAAGAATCAGAACATTCCATGTTCTGTTTGCTTGGTTCCATGGTTGATTTGGTCTGATTGAACTGAAAATTCATATAACAAAGTCTTTGTTACTGCATTCATAAATCTTGGGATGTTTCTAAATGATTCAATCATGATAGCTCTAATAACTAGGTGATAGTAATTTCTTACAGAAAGGCTTTGGGGAAAGTTACTCAGGATTTTCTTTTTTCATTTACCAATTATCTGCATTGTAAAGATAGTATTTGTCTCTATTTGGTTTTTCCAACCTTAGGCCATGTGAGGAGAGCTAGACGTTACAATAAATGAGGAACGGACTTTCTTCAGACAGAAACCACATCATCTTTGATTTGCAACCAACTTCCCAAGCTCTCAGTTTGTGAGAAACACTTTTCTTCTGTTTGTCCATCACTCATGCACAGACAGTTTTCTATGGGTGTAGATTTGAACAAAGGCCGAAATCATTGTTGTAGAGAGAAATATTTATGTTAAAATTTCCTGAAACTGAGGAGCCAGCTTTTCAACTGGCTAACAAGTTGATGCAAAGAGAATCTGTAAGAGAACCCTAGGGAAAGCTTACCACACCATCGCTCAGATAAATAAGGAAAGTAAATCTAGTTCCTTAAGCTAGACTCAGGTGTTATAGTTCCTTTTGCCCTTTTCAAGCATCCTAGATTTTAAAAGCTCCTATGAAAAGTGACCTCGCTAAACTTCTTTATTCCTTAAGCTAAAATTTGGTCTAATAGTTTCATTGGTCTTTTTCTAGCATCCTACTTGGACTAAAACATTTTGTTCAAGTCCCCCTAAAAATGTCACACAATAGCATGTAACTGCTTCAACTTATGATTTAGAAGATACTATAGAAAGTCACCTTCCCAGGCAGAGAATTGCCACAAGGCATAGCCAACAATAAATGGCCTCACTAGGTTAATATCTAACTGGAGCATTTAAACTGGGCCACCTCTCTAATATCCTAGATCTATAGAGTCAGAAGTAAAACTTACTGGCACAGACAGCCACAGACATGCCTCTACAATGTGTGAGAACCAAAACAAGGGCTGCATTATGAAAGTCATGACCACAATGATCAGGTTTAGAGATCGACACTCTGACCAAGTCATATTGGACACACATTAGAAATAGCAGTATCTTGTTAAATCCGAGTCAATGTGCTTCTTCTGGAAATCAATATGACGAGTACTAATAACACAAATTTAAGAGTTCTAATATTAAGTATTCTTATTTTTAATATATTGTTTCACATTAATCAGCATTTGCTTGTCATCATGCAGGAAATGTATTTTTATAATATTTCTAACTGGCCATTTCAATACTTTTAAATGAAATTTTAGTTATAGGAAGATTCTTCAAGTCTGAAATTAACGGCCTCAACGTTCATTTTTAAGTTTATTTATTTTATTTATGTCAGTCCATTGTAGCTGTCCTCAGACACATCAGAAGTGAGCATCAGATCCCATTACAGATGGTTGTGAGCCACCATTTGATTGCTAAGAATTGACCTAAGGAGCTCTAGAAGAACAGTCAGTGCTCTTAACTGCTGAGCCATCTCTCCAGCCCCCTCAGTTTTTGTTTTAAGATAATGTTTTATTTATGGTTGAAGCCTCCAAATTATTATATATTTTTGTTATCTTGTTTAGTACATGAATTTATGAGAAAAAATTCAAACTATTTCTTTTAAAAACTTTGATAAGAGAACAGAAATATTAGAAATATTTAATAATGAACATGATTTGGAAGAAAAATAAATAAAAAATTAATGGTTTCAAATGTAGAGTTTGATATGCACTTATATTTATCCCGTCAAATCATTTTACCATAGAAATGTACAGTTCCTTGCCATTATTAATTATAGTTTTTTCTTTGAAAATTTATAGTTTAATACATAATGGAAATTCTATTGAAATATAATCAAAATATTTGATATAATTGGTTATACTGTGAATATAATCTAAATGTGATTCTATGATTTAAGGATTTATATCAGCAAAGTGATCTTACTGCTATAAAAAATAATTACAAAATGAAAATATAAGGTCTCTAAATATACCCAGATTGTTATTATAACTTTACAGTAAAAGCAAATTCACTCACATATTTATAGAATCAGTTAGTTAGTGTATATTTTAAAACATTTATCACTTAAGCTTTTTACAAATAAGTAGAAATTAGTAAATATTTAGATAGTGACATACTGTTCACTCTGTCACCCAGCAAATGATCTATAAAATTTGCTGCTGATGAGAGATACCATGAACAGTTTTATAGTTATGTTTAAAAGCTACTGTTTTCACACAGATCAGTAAACTGTCTCTTTATGGAGTCTTTCTGCACAGATAATTGAGCCAAATATAAATTCTAATGACATTCTTAGAGTTTCTAAAAACATTCACTGTCATAGTTAAAGACAGATTAACTATGAAACATCAGTTCAAAAAACCAAAATGTAGTCCTTGTCCATTTTCTAGTCTTGATAGAATTTAGTTGGTTATCAAATATATAACATACATTAAATTATCAATGGTATTGCATTATCTAATATATTGCAAAAATAAGTATCACAATGTCAATACTGGAGTAGTTGATTATTACTCCCTTATAATTTCTCTTTTGTCGGAAAGTAAGGTTCTTTTGTCCTGCTGTTCGATTTTGTGTTTTCACCTTTATTTTAATGAAATAGTAGAATTTGAAATCAGTTTAAAGATATTAAATGATTCTAAACAATAATAAAGACAAGATAAATGACAGTTTTATTGTCACTTATCATCTAAAGCCTGTCTTTTGGTTGAATGAAGACAAGCGTAAGATTTGAGCAGCACTATTTAGTGTTTAATGCTGACAATAGTGAAGTCACTGGTTTCTTTTATTCTGCCTTTTAATGAAATCATATGATAGTGTACCTTTAAACTTATGAAGACTTTACTGCTGTTCTATGAATACCAGTTATCCATTCCCTTTTCAGCACACTGACGCAGTCTCTTTCCTTAGTGACCCATCCAGTATATGACATTCCATTGCATGCCTAGAGATTTTTGACGAAATAGTGTCTGACTTAATATTTTGTATCTTTAAGTTATTGGATGACGTGTATCACAGTAAAATGCAAGCATATAAAAGAGAATCAATGCAATATACAGTTCATACACTTTAAAACATTCATATACCAAAAATACAGCATTTTCAAAAAATCCAAAGTATTTCCTATCTTCTCTGAAAGCTCCTCATTTAAACATACGCATACGTCTGGAAATTTACTTAATGAAGTAATAAAAATTGTAACATTTACTTACAATTTTTAAAACGAAATCTTCACAGCTTGAGTACATTTTGTTATGGGCCACTTGTTCATTTATTTTAATTTCTAAATTTTATTCATAATTTCCACTTTCTCCATGTTTGAATCTTGTGATAGAGAATGGTACTGTAAATGAATTGAGATACAGTATGAAATTCTGTGTTTGAATGCATTTAACTTATTTTGCACAAATTCCATAGAATGAAAAATTAAGTGGTGGGGTTTAATTTAACATTTGGAAAGATTTTCAAACTGTTTTCTAAAGTTTTGGAAACTAAGAAAGCCCACAATCAAGACAATATCATATCTGAAATCTGGCATATGATTTAAGCTTGACTTATTGAGGGTAACCATATGAAGTCATATTCCATTTTATTTCTTTTTGAAGAGTATCCATCATTGAGCTTTGTACTATTGTGACCTATTCAACTATTATTTTCCAAACATCAAGCCCAAAATTCCATCACTGGTGGACTCGTGCTTCGAACCATGCATTTGGAATAAGCATATTCAGCCCTTATAACTTCAAGGACCTTTGTTCCCAAAGATTCTTAACTTGACTACTTCAGGAGATGGAGAGACCTTGTTGAGACCTTGCTGTTTACCATCTCCTGATCCTCACTTTGAAGCGATTTTCAAATTTCTTTTGCATTAATTTTCTTTTTTTCAAATAGAAGACTCAGCCCTCTGTTATTCCATCTTGGTTAGAAGTTCTGTATTTTCCTGTATTCAAATTCACTTTAAAACATGAATGACTTAAATATCTTGATTTAAAATTTATAAAAACAGAAAACTGAATGTGAGAAAAGAGCAGCAAGAGATGAAGGCAGCAAAATGTGTTATGATACAAGGAATGGGTGAATTAAAATGTATTAGGCAGATGAAAAGGGCATTGTGTGTTTAGCAAACAAGTCAATCTCTTCTAAGAGTTTTACTTATGTCTTGGAATGCCAGGCAAGTTATTTAACCCATGTAAGCCTACAATTTCTCAAGTGTAAAACTGTGAAGAAAGTGATGTTTACCTCATGCAGCATTTTGAGGAGAATTTTATGGCTTAACATGCAAAATATCTGATGTACTGTATTTTCTCAACACATTGAAGTTCCCATTTATCTGCCATAAAGATTACTGCAGCGTGAGAGAAGAAATATCATTTAAGCCATTTTTGCTGAAGGAAAAACTTAAATTGAACATGCTTCTGCCCTCAAGTGTAAATTCCCAGTTGAAAATTGCAAAAGCATATTCAAGGAATGGTTGAAAAATAAAGAAAGAAAAACTGCATTTCAAATTTTATCTTGCAGAAACCCTTGCTCTCAGTATGCAAAGTTTTGATGAATGCTAGAGGGATTTGAAACTCCACACAAGAAGATCAAGAACAGCTTTGGCTGCCCATTTCAACCAAATAATTTCAAACTAGTGTCAACATTTTCTCTCTGTAAGCACCCTAGTGGAAGCTTTCCTATATTCCTCAACCCTGTTTTATCCCTTGTTTGCTAACTCCTTGCTTCAAAGGCAATTAATTTCAGGTAATTGTTTTTTTTTTTTTTTTTTTTTTTGCAACTGTACCCAGAAAATGTGTTGTTAGAAGTTTGTCATGGAAATTCTGTCTTCATTCTTTTCCGGCTTTAAGTACCCTATTCAGAGAGCTAGAGTTGTTTCTCATTGGTAGGATGTCTGTGGAGCCTCATCCATCCCTGGCCTCAATCTGAAAAAGCATCCTCACTTCTTGAAAGTCTAGTGAACAGTGTACGGGGTAAACCATTATTAAAATTGTAAACTAAATGGCAAATTCCAGACCGAAAATGACTGAGTGGGGTTTTTTTCCAAGGTGCATATGGCTTCTTTCACTCCCATAATAGTTCTGAAGCTGAGATGCTTGTGCCATGGAGCTAACTCTTACAGAGGAAACACGGAATTTATAATTCTAAGAAATAATCTGGAGATCAGTTAGGAAACCTACAGCCTTGAGTTGCTTACATGACCTGGTGGACTGAACATTCTCAAGTGAGTTGTGGAGGGAGTCTGATGACTGGCTGACCACCGGAAAGAAACAATCAGATGCTCATCCTCAGGTCTGAGAAGAAACATTATTGTTTGTGAAGTATTTAGCATTTTTAAGGGGGCCTATTGACTTTTTATCAAGAGATAAGATTAGAGTTTTAGCATAGTAGATACAAAGCTTGAGGCAATAAACTGTGTGAGAGTAGATCTGAGGACAGTGTCTTTAAAAGGAAGAAATTGACAAGATTTGTTCTGGATGCTGTTTCATACATAATACATTGAAGGAATGTAATATTGAACATGAAAAAATAGTATTTTAAAATATTGATGAGTTGTCTGTTTAGAAGAATGATAGGGACGTTTTCTAGGTCATTTTCCCTCATATTCCATGTAAAATAGGATAAATGATTTTCTTTTATGACTTCTCAGTCCCTCTGTGAGTTTCATCATTGCTTTTATGAATAAAAGTATTGGCAGTTGGTCACTCAAGTTTTGCCTTTATTCATAGATTGAGCACACTCAATCTTCCTCATGGAACAAGAAACTAACAAAACCTAGGAGTCTTTAAGTTTGTTCTCAGTGTTTCTGGGACTCGATAAAACTGGTGATGTTATTCTTTATTTTCAGGATAGATTCTCACCCTACAATGTGTCTTATTTCAAATGCTGCAAAGCTTACAGTTTTTCCTTTGAGAGGAGAGGATTTTAGACATCATCTCAAAGGCTAACATGAACCATGTATGAGTCATTGTCCACTCTTCACATCTACTCTTTCAGAGAAGAAAGATGAACATTGTATTCAGAGCTAAGATTAACACAATATTCTATAGAATTAGTCTCAATGATTTTCTATAAATACTAAGATGTCTCCTAATATATGATAAAAATCGATGTCATTTTTCAGATTTAGGAAATAGAGTAGAAATATTGGAAGAAATTTTAAACAGTAGCTTTTTTAAAAAATTGTGCTTAGCAATTCTATGTCACATGAGGATGAGTGCCAGCATGTGATTCATTGCTACTTTGATTATGGCTGTATACAGAGGGGTCACAGAACAACCTCAAATATCGTTTAGGCATTGTCCACCTTGTTCTGAGACAGAGTATTTTAGTCTCTCTCCTGAAACTTGCCAAGTAGGAGATGCTTTCTGTCTGGAAAATGTGACCTGCCTGTTTATCTCCATAGCACTGGAAGGACAGGTACAAACTACCATCCTTAGTTTTACCTGAGGTCAAAGTGTTGAACTAGCGACCTTACCCTTACAAGTCAAGTTTGTGAACAATCTCCCCAGTGTAAGCCAGGCTTTGATAAAATGAAAAAAAAAATGTTGTTAATCTGAAAAGTGAGAACCAGAATCTAAAGATTTGGCTTAGTATGCAAAGAAAACTATTAGAAATTATCCCATATGGCTCTTAATTCATATAAGTTCTGAAAAAGACTACACAAGACCTGAAAATAAAAAAAAAAAAAGACCTGAAAATAACACATCAATTGATATGCCATCATGGATGGAGAGAAAGTTCAGGATGCTTCAGCCCTAGATGGAGAAATATAGGTACTCAGTGATACAGTGAGAATTCATAGTTGAGGTGATTGTGGGACAGTGAAGAAAATGGAAGTGAACATGGAAGAAAATTGATGAAAATGAACCATAATTGTGTATAAATTTCTCAAATAAAAAATTAAAACAACCGAAAAAGAGGACAAGTAAGTAAACATCTGAATTTAAATATTATGTATTTAAACACATACTTTATACTAAAGGTCCTAAAGGTGTCTGTGCATTTATTTTAAAAAGTGTATCATTTAGAACACTTGAAGAAGTATATAGAAAAGACCTGTTCCTTAGTATTGATTACAGATAATTCAGAAGCACAGGATATTGCTGTACAGACACGATAGTGATTATAAAATGACAGTGGGAGATGGGGGATGTTTCATTCTCCATCACATTTTATTTAATTTGAAATATTTGTAGTATTTTAACTTCCAAAATAATAAATAAATTTAGTTAATTTCCAACTAAAAACAAGCTAAAAAGTGAAAATGAGACAGGAGAAGAAATAGCTGCAAAAAATCTAGGCAGAATTTTTATGGCAAAATATTTACAATTATTTATGAATTGCCTAGACAATACAGTGAGTCTGCATTTTTTCATCCTGTACACAGAGCAAACAATTGTTGTCATTCTCTAATATTATTGAAGCAGTATTTTAAAGATAAGCCACTGTTTGGCCCACACTTTCATATAGCTATACAGAGTTTATTTGAGAACTTCACCATAAAAATAATTTGTGGGGGGATGGAGGAGGAGCTCAGTGGTAGAGAACTTGCCCAGCACTATAAGTTCATGGGAACTCATCACGAGGAGCATAAACCTAGAGAATTTATAACCATCTCCCTTATTAATAATTTAGTGAGTGCCTTGTAAGTACTAGAAAATATATGTTGTAAATTTTTCTATTTGGCAAGAATATTGCTAGGAGAGATTTTAAAGTGTTGTAAGTGGTAGTGAAGCTGTTAGGCTTCAGGCTTCCTGCTCACTAGACAAAGTTGTAGTAGTTTGTAATACCAGTACTTAGGTATTGGTAAACAGAAACATCATGGGTTACATGCCACTCTAGATTACACCCTGAGACCCTGCAACATATACATAAAAATAGATAGATAGATAGATAGATAGATAGATAGATAGATAGATAGATATAGATAGATAGATGATAAATGGATAAATGATAGATGATAGATACATAGATAGATAGATATGATAGTGATTGAGTGAGTGAGTGAAACAGAATAAAACAAAATAATGTTCCTGCCTCCTCATTCCATTACTTCATTAACCACCATGTTTTATTGATGTTTTATTGACTTTTTCTTTCTTGCAGTTTGGAAGGTGCTCAAATTCAACTTGTAATCATAAGTACACTTTTATGCTGCTGCTTGAATAAATGTCCTTCTGCTAAAGAGACAATGTGGAAAAACTCTTGGCTTTCACACAACTCAGTAAGCTATGGAATGCCAGCATTGCTTCTGGACAGAGAGATTGTGTTGAGCCTGGCCAGATGGCCCACATTCAGAACCCGGCTGTCCATTTTCCTGACTGTCTTGCTATAGAAGATTTCATTGTTTTCTTTTGTTTTTCCGGTTTCATTACCACAAAAATGAGGGCAATAAGATTTCTTATCTTTAAGATAATTAGAAAGCTAAAATGATAAGTTAGAAAGTTAAAAAAAAAACATGTTATACGAAAACTTAACCAATGTTAGTCATTTCCATCACTAATAAGTTGATGGGAGATGCCTTATAAAGTTCAATGTTATACTTATTTGAGATAAGAGGAAAATGCAGAATACTCTTGACAGCTTCCAGAAAGAGCCATAAGCATGTGTGGCTGAGCAAACCATGCGGAGAGCAACAGAGGCACAGTGCTCCGCCTCTTCGCTGCTCCACAGTTTGTATTTTTTTTGTGTGGCATCTAAACCTTCACTAATTTAGTATCTTCAAATAATATAATTCCTTATTGTCCCCACTTTCCTTTATATAGCTCAAGGAGGAATTAAACAGAATGTTATTTGAAAGTATGTGTAGCCCTATTGTAAAAAAAAAAAAAGAAAATGAGTGCTTGTTGCTTGTAAATCAATACTTAAAATGAGTGTTTATAATGCAGAAAACAATAAATTGATATGTCAAAATATTATCACAGATCAACAAAATGTGTTGCACAATAATGTACTTATGTATTATTTATATACTAATTTCTAACACAAAATGCATTTCAGAAAAAGTTCAAAATGCTTTTAACTTTTTAAATGTGTGTGTGTGTGTGTGTGTGTGTGTGTGTGTGTGTGTGTGTTTGCAGGCATGTGCACAGAACAGCATAGCTGTCTGTCTCTACATCTAAAGACAACTCTTTAGAATCAGTTTCCTGCTGCCAGCTTGCAGGCTCTATGCATTGAACTCAGGTGAACAGGTTGGCTCACATGTGGCTCTCCCTGCTGTGCCATATAGTCTACCCTAATGTCTAACTTTAAATGGCATTTATCTGGATGCTGGTGGTGCATGCCTTTAATCCCACCTGTTAAAAGGCAGAGGCAGAAGGATATCTGAATTTGAGGCCAGCCTTGTCTATAGAGTGAATTCCAGGATAGCTAGAGGTACACAGAGAAACCCTGCCTCAAAAACATATACAAACAAATTAACATGGGTGTCTTTTGAGATTTATCCCATCCTTGTTGACACGTCAGCTGGTATTCATTATTAAGTTCTGTTTTAGGCAACCATATTGTTAAGCTCTCACAAATTCAACTCCTCCATTATTTTTAGCAGATATCATCAAAGCTTGACACTCTGGTCTTTTGTATCTTAGTTTTTCTACTTTCTGTGATGTTCTCTGAGCCTTATGTGACAGCGTTATTTTGAAGATAAATCAGTTCAGTTAAGTACTTCGTGGTACCCAGTAGTTCTCTGCCTTTTGAACAGTTGTGGATTACTATAATGGTATCTACCTGTTCTAAAATGCAGCCTTTTAATTAAGGGATATGAACTGTGCTCATCACTGGGAATAAGGACATTTATTTACAATGTATTTAGAAATTATATTAGTTCAAGAAAGTGGCAGTAGATTGTACTCTTGGAACCATGACACTTCCAGCCACATGTTGTTGGCTTTGTTTACAGTATCAGACAAGAAGTCCTATTAGACAGCTGTTCATTAACTCCTAAAATATATGGGCTACTGTTGCATCATGGGGGATATCTAGCTGTATAGGGGGAATTGTGCTGGTTCACAGCAGGGTAGGAGTAGTGTACTTATTTTTTTTTTTTTTTTGTCAACTTAAAGCAAGATAAGATCATTTGGGAAGAGGGAACCTCAACTGAAAAAAATTCCAACAGATCGAAGGGTATGCAAGTCCTTTGTGATGTTTTATGATTAATGATTTGAGAGAGCCTAGGCAGCTGTGGGCCATGCTTTCCATGGCTAGATAATTCTGGGATGCATAAGAAAGCAAACTAAACAAACCATGAAGAGTAAGCCAGTGAGAATCATTCCTTCATGGTTACTGTCTCTGTTCCTGCCTCATGTTCCTGCTTTGTTTGAGCTCATGCCTTTGTTTACCTCAATTATGTAATCTGATTTGGAAGTAGAAATCATAGCACCTTTTCTCTGAGAGTTGCTTTTGGCTGTGGTGTTTTATCAGAGCAATAGAAATCAAAGCAGAAAGACTTGATTGCATTTCTCCAATGGTAGTTTCAGTAGCAACATTGCATATATAAGAAAAAATATTGATCAATATTACAGAAATAAATTATAGAAGGCTTATGTGTGTTTTTTAATTGAATACTAAATTATCTTAATTTTATGCTGGAAATGCAGATCATGACTGCATTTAATCTTTTAATGATTAACATAGAAAGGCACATTTTGATGTCAAATGCTTGAGGAGACTAAGAGCTTCCATAAATTTTTATAAAATCCAATCTATTAAATTGGTTCTTATTATCTTGGAAAGCCTCCAGTTCTGCAAATGAATGAAATCCAGCCATGAAGAGTTTCCTTTGAAGATGAGATTAGTGTGTGAAGATGCTCTGTCAGGGAATCAGTCTCTTTCACAGTAGCAAGACTTGTAAAGTTGATATGCAGCACTGCCTGAAATGGTGCTGTGGGGAAAAACCTTCGAGAACACAGAACTCTGAAGCTTCTTCTTGACAATATAAGATCATTTTCAAATGTAGTATAGGGTATGCCACTGTTGCATACCTCTTTAAATAAAACTAGTTAACAATACCTAACCAGCCTTAGAAAACCCAACCTACTAGTCTTTTAAAAATAGCTCTCACTTAGAAGATATCTTTACATACATATATATATATATGTATCCCCATATACTTTATACTGAGTCTTGAACCCAAACCCATTAAATTATTGTGTTTTTATCATTATTAATCTATGTTGAACAAAACATACAAAGTTTAACATTATAATTGAGTTGTTGTCTATAAAAGATATTTTCCCCCAATGGCATTTTCACTATTTGCACACATTTCATATATTCTTCACTTTCAAAAAGTCCCTTTCCTGAATTTTTGCCTATGAAATATTTTATCACGATATTGAGTCATATTAAAATGTGGAAAAGATTAAGTTGGCAGAAAACACATGAAATCAGCAAAGAAGAGTCTATGCATTGAGGGAGCGTGAGGAAATGATGCTTATCAAGCCTCACTGCTGTGGCAGCCCAGAGGCTGCCTTAATTAAGCTACAATTCATATTGCAGAGAGGAGTTTTGTAATTACCTTCAAATGACCACATGATGCGGAGTTCTAGGGAAAGGAACACACTGCCAGTAATGACCCCATTTGCAGATGACAGTGCTTTTTATGCGAAGCATTTACTAGGCAAACAACATTTAAATATATGCTTCTTCATATCTTTATTCACAAATAGTTGAATTTTCCACTTTCATTTCAGAATACAGTGAAGCAATAAAAGTTAAAAGTAAAAGCTACCAATCTATAAAATACATTTTGTTCGAAGGAAAGTGGCTAAAATGTAAAATGAATACAACTACTATCTAAAACTTAAATTGACACATAAAGAAGTGAAATCACATAGCTTTAAAATGCAAATTTCTTAGTGAACTCTAAAGAATTGCTTCATTTGCTAATTTCAGAGTATCTGTAATTCATAGATGTTGTGAAAAATTGAGCTGAAATCATAGTTTTGTTATAGAAATATATCCATATTTTGCCTTTTCTAAATGTTAAATTAATTTTCTATCAAAGGACTGTCCAAAATCTGTGTCTCATATTTTCTATTCTGTAGAACAAAAGTATAACATTTATCCTATAGACAGACAACATGATGTGGTATTCTTCAAATTATTCTGTATACTTCCACATTCTTACAGATTGTGAGTTTATCGGTGAGAAGAACTGATTGACTCAGTACTAAAAAAATCTTTCAACTTTGTAAGTAGTTTTAAAAGGTTAAACTTAAATGTAATTTTGAAAATAGATTTTAAAGGAAAAACAATTTGTAAATGTGCATACAATTATAATGGTATATATTAGAATGAAAAAGGACAATGACACATGAATGACATAATTTCATGTATCAAATATATTGTTGTATTTCTGGAAGTAGAATATTGAAATAATGAATTAGGATTTTATTGCTTTCAAAATACTTAAAATGCCAACTATGTATAGGTTGTATACATATGAAATAATTCACTCTTCACAATTGATTGAACTATGAGTGTCAGATTCATTTAGAATATGAAAAAGGTGCTCTGTAGAAAATACCAGAGAAAATTAATAAAACGTCTCTGTGGGTAAAGACGCTTACCTCCCTCTGAGTCTCATGACCTGAATCTGAGCCCTAAGACTGATAATGTGGAAGGAATTGATTAATTCCTACAAACTTTCTTCTAACTTGTATAGGTTTACTCTAGCAGCACACCACACACACACACACACACACACACACACACACACACACACACACAATTTTTAAAAAGGTGCATATTACAATCTTTCAATAGATGCAATATCAGAGAAAACTGTAGTCACAAATCCTTCATTTATTAGTCTTTACTCATGCACTGTGTAATGCTATTTCTTCAGACTTTACTGCTTGTACCCCTGGAAATACCATACTTTTGTTAAATACAAGAATATGCATTTATTGAACATGTAATCATCAGTAAACAAAAAGGGTAATTAAAAATATCAAGTAAGTATTGAAAATTTAAAGGGATAGAAAACAGAACTAAAATTTAAGATCGTAGTATCCCACCTAAGCTAATAATATTAATATATAATGGAAAATTATCAGTTTATTTCATGCACATGTGAACATTAGTATGTAGGTTATACATATTTTAAATCAAAAATATTTCCAATATTCAAGTGTTCTTTGTTATCTAAGATGTCTTTTAAAATCAGAACCATTCTGAAAATATTCTAGATTATGTTATGCTTAGAAAGTTAATAGGACTGGAAAAAAAACAGTATATTGTTGCTATATAGGAGATGAATCGGGTGGCTAAGTGTCTTGGAAACACAGAAGGCATTATGTGCCTCCTGATCATTCATGACAAGCTTTCTATGACTTTCCTGAATATAAAGGACTGCACAGGCCCCTCTCTGTGGCCTTCAGTGTAACCTCTTTCAGATTTGCAGGCAGGGAGAACAGGGTTTTAAAATATTCTGCTCTTGCTGCATGCTGCGCTATGAATAATAATCTCATAGCTCTGACCAGAGGTTTCCCTTTGGAATATCCATTAAAAAGTATCAGGCATTTTATCTTATAAGGAGAGGAGAACTTCTAAGCTTCTACAGTCCATGAATAATATTAGATTTGAACTTATAAAACAATAAGCAATATGAAAAATCTGAAAATACATGTTAACAAGGTAACAAAAAATAAATTAAATGATTTTTTTTAATACTTTAAAATTTTGCTTTAGAAAAATATCCAAGATCATAAGCAGAAAGTATTTCCTCTTGTGGTGTACCCACTGGAAAACTAGCTGAGAAATTATTTTGAATGAAATCAAGGGTGATTCCAGAGACCAATAGGATATGGTCATAATTATAACACTTTGCATTAACTTATGACATCGAGGTACAGTTTAATTTGTTTCCTTGGTTTTGTCATTTTTTGGGGGGTGTTATTGTTTTTGAGAAAGAACTTAAAATTGTAGCGATAGGATCTAGAAGGACTTGAGGGACAGAAAGATGATCAAGATACATTCAAAATTTTAAATTTTCTTAAAAGTATAATATAATAAAAGAAAAAAGTACAACAATGTTAATAGTACTCACCGTTTTTAAATAGAATGCACGGCAAAGGCAAGATCTTTACGAGACATCATACTCTGTAGATAAATGTTTAGTATACATAAGAGCATCAAAGGACCCAAATCCCAAGATTTAGATCATAGAAGCAACCAGTAATATTCATAAAATTTAGACAATGCTGTGATTTTATGTTTATAGATATATATGCACATACATGTGCGTGTGCATGTGAGTGTGTGCATGCGCGCGCTCGTCTGCGTGTGTGTGTGTGTGTGTGTGTGTGTGTGTGTGTGTGTGTGTGTGTGTGTGTGATTGCATAATGCACTTGGAGACTTGTAGCCTTGGAGATTTAAAAAAAAATCGATACAGTATCTCAACTCTCTTTTTATTAGAGCAATTAGTCGAAGTGGTCTCTGAGAGAGTGAGAAGGGATTAGTGGATGCACACAAAGGAGTGCGTGGAAAACCACTAAGAGATCAAATACAGCCATTTCTGAGACACAAGTGAGGGTGATTAAAGAAGCAGAGATTAGTTTGTGGTAAGAAAACACAGCTCATAGTGTAAACGTGCTGGAATAGAAGGATTTGAACTCACTCACAACTAATGTGTGACATTAGTATATATAAATTATATATATGCAACCACATTCTTTGTGTTTAGGAGGTGGAAATATCGGAGGGATTTTACCTTAAATTATTCTACTTTTTAAGATTATAGTTACATGAGTTTCCCTTTTTTAATTCCAAACCCTCCCAAAGGACCTCCATGCTATCTTCCAAGTACAAGGCCTCCTTATTTTTTTTGTTCTTTTTCATTTATTATTGACAATATATTTCTCCTTAAATATTAAAGGGGTAATCTGCCTAGTCTGGACAATTAATGTAAATGTGTGTTTATAGGGTGGGAAGTTTCTAGAAGAATATTTTTGGTAGTAATTCTAAAGGAGTAACAGAAATCTATGAAGGAAGATAACCTGGAAGTGTTCTTGAAAATAAATCTGAGTGATGGTGGAGTTTATATTACTGTTAATCGATAAATTACCTACTTGTTTCCCTTCAACACTGCTTGATGAAATGTTCTCTGCAAGAGATCAAACTTCTATTGACACTGGCCAAGTACCACAGAGGGCATATCCCTGACACACGCGATGTCTTTCAATTTTTTACTCTACAGTAGCAGCTCTCTCTGCATTTCAAGCTTTGTTACTTGTTGGTCAACCTTATTGTTTAATCGTCTCATAATTAAGAGTAATTTCCCTTCACACATGATATTCTTGTGACTGAAAAGAAATATTCATGACGCGTTTTTCAGGAGCTCCTAAGCACCCAAGTTTAAAAAAATTCTTCAGGGATTTTAAAGGAACTGAAAATTTGCTAAGAAGTTTATAAGATACTGGAGGAAATGAAATTGGTGGAAAGCACAGAATTTTAAAATGAAAGAAATATATAAAAATATTTGACTAATTTAAAATTTTGAAAAATATATGAATATATATGTGCACATGTATGTTTATTTATATCTTGTAATACTACAGGTATCATATATATATACAAACATATGTATGCATGTATGTATGTCTATATCTTTTAATATTATATATACATATATTTAATATGTGTATATATGTATTAGATATTTTCAGATCTTAAACATATTGTATATGTGTATATGCAAGTTTTTGAACATATGTTAGATTTCATATAAATTAGTTGAGTCCAGTGCACAGTAGTAAAGATATTACTAGCAGCCAGTGATTTCTTTTGTTTTCATGTTTTATTTTCAGTATTTTTATATGTTTATTATTTCTGAAATCAGAAATTAAAATGAATAAAGATTTTTTCAGATTTTTAGGAGAAAGACCCTTAACTAAGCACAAACTTAAAACAGTTGACAGCTGATTTGTGTGGACTGGAAATGATCTATTTTTACTGAGTGATATCCAAATGTTTCTTTCCTGTATTTTTGTAACAAAAGCATACTTATAGCAGGTAGCAAGCCCAAATACAGATTAGAAGCCTTTATCCCTTGGTGATTATATTTTAAAATACAGTTTCTAGGTTCTAGAAAAGGGAAAAAAGTTCTATATTCTAAAATGGTCACAGGCCTTTGAAAATACATCTCAAGGGAGTGAAGTAAAAATTCTAATTATATTTCCTAAAATAAATGATCTAAAATTCACCACGCATTGAAGCATGGAGACTTTGTCTGAATACACCTCAGGGAAAAAAAGACCTTCCTTGTCACCATCAGACCTACTGTGGTCAGGTAAATAAGTGGTCAAGCCATTGAATGACCTTCTGAATTTTCATCCCTACAATTAGAGCTGAAACTTTCCTGACATAGATCTTTACACATAGGTTAGAGGCTGTACCTTACCCAATCATCTGAGTTGGACATTAGAACTTGGAAGATGTGTTTACTTTAGATCGCTACTATTTTGAGTTTCTTTGGTACTATAGGCTAATAGTCTAATACATCGGTGTTTGTTAGAAGTACAGTGTCCCCTCCATAAATCTAAGCCACGTGACCCAAACTTATTAATTGTGAGTAAAACAAATAATTATTAGAATCTGTCTGGACTTCGCTCTTAAACAGAGGCCGTCTATTTTAGAAGAATGTCTCAGAAATGCCTTGTGAGGCAGATTGCATGTCCAATTATTTTGTAGCTGTAGGCAAAGAGGTCAAAAAATAGAAAATTAGAGCTCAGGATTTTATTGACTACACTCTATCAAATATTGCCAGAAAGATAAGATAAGGAAAGCATTTGCTTGCTGAAAAGCAGAAATAAAAAGAGGTAAAAAAATATTTTTGGAAGCTGGGCCTTGATGTCATGAAGCGTCACAGTCAGCAGCATATTGATAAAGGTTTTGGAAGGCAAGACCCTGTTGAAACTCAGCGTTGTGGCAAGATAAGAAAAGAAGAGCAGTTTTCCATTTATTGCTGAAAATTCTCAGAGGATTCAAGTGCCTTAGGGCAGTGATCAGATTAAGGATATGGAGGACAGTCAAACCTCAAAAATCAAATTAACTTATTTTGCGGAAATCAGGCTACTGCTTTTCCTCAGAAGCCTCAGATTTCGGTTATCTGGCTCAAAGTGGATGACAGGGAACAAGTAGGGGTAGATAGTTCCCAAACATACTCACACACAAATACACACATTCTTTCTCACACACATCCACATTCATTTACATGCCCACAGATACAAGCACACACACATATTCTATATCTCTTACATATGCACACACAACATACACATTCTCATATACACACACATGCCCACACATAGAGACATACCCCCTCACACACAGACACACATCCAACTTGGGTCTCAGTTTTGTTTTAAGTGAGTTTCCATTAAACGAGTTTGATGTGTTTTGAGATAAAACACAAATAGAGTTTTATTTGGTACAGAAAAGAGAAACTTGGAATATCTGTTAAAAATAGATTAAGGATTATGAAATATATTGTCCTCCCATATGCTAGAAACTTACCATGAACTCACTAACCCGAACAAGTCTACGATAGTCTTGGTACTTCAGGTAAATAAAGAAAGAGGAAGGAAAGAGAGAGAATCATTTGAAACTATGCCATAGCCCAATCCCACAGTCCAGTAATCAGGCCTGCACTACACTAATCCCAGAGCATAACAGAGGCTGTGTCATAGTCACTCGGAAGTCTTGAAGAAACACTCTAATGCAGATTATTGAGACACTATTTGTCTTACTTAGGATATAGACACTGTTTCTATTTCATGATGAGATGCTGAGAAATTGAGGAAAGAAAGGGATTATGACTCTTAGCTCCTGGTTTTATTAGTTGCTTGTTTGTTTTTGTTTGCTTTTTGAATTTTTTTTTTTTTACAGACAAGGGAGAACCACTGTAAGTTCTGTTGAAAGATGGTGCCTGGAGCTGGAAGAAGAAAAAGGATCCGGGAGATGTGGAAATAAAGTAAAGCTTGGATTTTATTGATATGCATTATAGTCATGTACAAAAGTCTCAATGAAACTGAAAACACAATCACTGCATACTGCATAGTAATCATACAATTTAAGTTGAATGGGAGGGCTGGATCTGAACAGGTTTTTATGTGTCCCTCCCCTACCTCTGATAATAATTGGATGCACAGTGCATATTAAAATAAAGAAGGGGAGCATGATAGAAACCAGTGGTATTTATCAGACATAAGAACCAAAAATGATTGCTTATTAAATAATCAGTACCTCTACTTTATTCACAGCCCATCTACACTAGAGTATAGGATATTTTGAAAATAGAGCAAAGAAAAGGCACACAAGCAATCCCTTAGACACGAAGGTCATTGAAGTTTACATGTACTCTGGGCTGCCTGCACAAGCTTTCTTACTGCTAGCCTGTTCTTTCCTGATCTGGATGGTCTCTTAAGGGAAAACTTTCTTTGGTACTAAGCAGGGAAATGTGTTCACTTCTTCCCCTACAAATAACACTTGCAACACTGGTTTTTAAAATCAAATCGCTGTATCCTGCGGATACAGTGTCCTTTCTAAAGACACTTAAACCTACACAGTTCTGGCTTGGTCTTATTGCTTGATTTTCCTATATTTTCAGACATCTCTGACCCAAAACTCACAGGCCCTATTCATTAGAGGATAGTGTGATATCATCCACTTAAAAAATGAGAAGAGATTTTGTTCTGTGGTGGTGGGGTGTGTGTGAGACAGAGAGATGGAGAGACTTTACGGCATGATTTTTGATTTTCAGAATCATATTGATGGCAACCTGGTGAATAGTTGTCAAAAGATTAGGTATCTCTGGTAGCAATTTTTGGAACAGAAGGAAATATCTAAAGGACTTAATGTTGGCTCTCATGCTTTTCTTTAGTACATTACTATCCTATGCCAACCAGGGCTTATGTATCTGCCTGTGGGCTATGACATGTCTACAAATGAAATGGTTTCAAAGATCATTTGCTACCCTATAGTTTCATTGTCTTCTAATAAAATATTTTGTAAAGTCACTTCTAGAGAAGCTAGTACAATGGCAAAATTGGTACTCCATCTATTTGAGCCTCTGGATGATTTTATAGAATAAAAAGAATTAAAAGTCCTCCCCACAGTGGACAACATATACTGAATTTGCATTGCTGGAATGAAATAAATTCTTAATTTTCTTTGAGCTTAAGGCTGTATTACCATAACAAACTATAAATTATCCCGATTAATGCATGCCACTCACCTCAGATATTTTCTAAAATAATTTAATATTATTTTCTTCTTGCCAAATATATAAGTAGGCAAATGTGGAGAAACTAGAAAATGTGGTGCATTTATACAATTTACTCAGCTGTTAGAAACAATAATTCATGAAGTTCTAAGGCAAATGGATAGAACTAGAAAATATCACCCTGAGTGAGGTAACCCAATCACATAAGAACACACATGGTGTGCACTTACTGATAAGTGAATATTAGCCCAAAAGCTTGGAATAACCAAGAACAATTCACAGACCATATGAAACTCAAGAAGAAGGAAGACCAAAGTGTGGGTGCTATGATCCTTCTTAGAAAGGGAACAAAATTCTCATGGGAGGAAATATGGAGACACAGAGTGAAGCAGAGACTGAAGCAAAGACCATCCAGAGAGAGTACACATGGAGGAACCCATGGCTCCAGCTGCATATGTAGCAGAGGATGGACGTATTGGGCATTAATGAGAGAAGAGGCCCTTGGTCCTGGTCCTGTGAAGGCTCTATGGATGCCCCAGTGTAGGGGAATGAAACGGCAGGGAGGTGGGAGGGGGGTCACACTCATAGAAGCAGTGGGGACTGGATAAGGGATTTTGTGGGGAGGGGAGCCAGGAAAGGAGATAACATCTGAAATATAAATAAAGAAAATATCCAATAAAAAAGAAAGAAATATGCAAAAAATCAAATTAAAAACAACAACAAAAAACCACTGTGGTGCTTAAAGGAAGAATGGCCCCCACAGGCTTAAATCCATTTAAATTATTATTCTTACAACTTCAGTTGAACTATTTATTGGCTTCTAATTTCAGCAGTGCTGTATCAAATTAAAGTTGTATTAGAAATTCAATGTAAATATTCAAATTGTCCTTTACCATAAGTAATTTTATTTGGGTTCTGCATCAAATCAGAGGTCGTGTCTGCATGTGTCTATGGTAAGCATTGTAAGAGTAGACTAATTGGAGAATAATGATTACTTCAGTTTTAATGGCTGAAAGTCATTCAAACATAATTTATATGTACATTTCTTTTCTAACTACTATTAAAATAATTGGTTACATAAAATTTATAATTAAAGAAATGTTGAACAATTATTAATGAATTTTTGCTAAGACTACTGTACTGGCTGGTTTTTTGTGTCAACTTGACACAGGCTGGACTTATCACAGAGAAGGGAGTTTCAGTTGTGGAAGTGCCTCCATGAGATCTAGCTGTGTGGCATTTTCTCAATTAGTGATCAAGGGGGTAGGGCCCCTTGTGGGTGGTGCCATCCCTGGACTGGAAGACTTGGGTTCTATAAGAGAGCAGGCTGAGCAACCCAGGAAAA
>JADRCC010574545.1:0-10481 GCA_019843855.1 Hylomyscus alleni | reverse complement strand
CGTACACCTAAGAAAAATGTTTTCCTCCCGAACCTACTTAACTTTATCTTCTGCCCCTAATACGAGTGTGTTTTTTCCAGAATCCTGCCAAGTCCAGGTGTTTACTCAAAATCTGCGCCCAGGACAGCTCCAGAGAAGCTACCCACAGGTGCTCTGGTCCACCACTGCAACTGGGCCTGCACTTTCCTAGCCTCATCTAGATGGTCCAGCAGACCCTGAACAGCAATTAACCAGCCAGCTCTCCCAGGACTTGGCCAGCATCCCAATTTTCTTAGGGTCCCCATAGATGTCATTGTCCCCAGTCGTCAGGAAGTAGCCTGAGAGCTACATCCTTAGCCTCACCATCACTCCCCTTCTGGCTCCTCCTCTTTATACTAAACAAAAGGGAGGAATGTTAGCAATCAGGCACCTCCACAGCCAGTCCTAGGGGCCCAGAGACAGCAGAACAAGGCATTACTAACTGGGGAGAGGCTACACATTCCCACTGTCCAGTTGGTTGAATGTCCTCCTGCACACATGCCACATCCCTGATAAAGTCCTGTCTCGAAAAACCAAAAAAAAAAAAAAAAAAAAATCCCCTTTTTTCCTCTCCCCTCCCCTATGCCTTTTTTTCTTCTCTCCGCCCAGAGGCAGCTTCTGTATCCCTCCCTGTCTTCCTAAATAAACCTCCCACGTGTGAGCTGTCATTTGTAACTTTATGGATCCCGCCTCGTAGATCCAACAGGGTCAAAAGTTCAAGGCCATCTTAAACTACATAGTAAGTTGAAGCAGTGCCAGCAGAGAAAATACTCAGATTTCTTTAAGCAATTCAGTACCCAGCAATTGGTGCGGTGACAACATTGAGATTTTGTAACATAACTAGAGATAACGTGGAACACATGAAAGGATTTGGTTGGCATCCTTCAAGTACTGCTATTGCATACAGTAATCCAGGAATCTGCATGTCTGAAAAGGCCCTGGACAAGACTCCATAATTCCAAAGGATAGCTGACCTATAACCAGCACCTCTGGCTCACCAAGGACAGATACAGGTGATGATCTGCAACATACCTCCAATGATACATCAGGCCTGAAGTTATAGAATGGGGCTGGCAGGGATTGACAGGCCCAGCACTGTCTAAAGGGTCTCCAGGGTCTTATGGCTGACAGATGCATGTGCCAAAATTCAGGGATGAGGTGGAAATTCAGGTGGTTTGGGTGTCACAGAGAAAGCCCAGCAGTGATGGAAGTTTGCCACATAATATGTGCCTACTCAAGACCATCGAGGTGACCTTAGTGAGCCTTCTGTTACAGGATATTTGATTATTGTACATAGCAAACCTAATTGTTAGCAAACTATACAAGCTTAAATAGATATTGCAGTTGTCAGAGGCAGCTAGGTGTGTCCCCTAGAGATGCAGTTTGTGTGTGCCTCACAAAGCCACCATAGATAAGAATGCTAAAGAATGAAAGGTTTCTGTCTATTTTAAGGCAAGTCCTTTGGGAGAGGTCTTCTAGTCTTTGCTCTATGACCTGAGGCAAAGTTAACTGGATGACCTTTTACCTGATTGTAAAGGTAAAAATGGCCCCTACTGACTGGCTTG
The DNA here is from genome assembly GCA_019843855.1 of Hylomyscus alleni. Classification (NCBI taxonomy): domain Eukaryota; kingdom Metazoa; phylum Chordata; class Mammalia; order Rodentia; family Muridae; genus Hylomyscus; species Hylomyscus alleni. Next base: position 8,898 of record JADRCC010574545.1, on the reverse strand, counting down.
GAGCCACCCACCTTGAAGGTAACAAGGTTCAGCCTGCCAAGGACATAGGGGAGGAGCTAGAGAGTTCTTTGATAAGCAATTGGGCCTGTGATAGGCTCCCTTGGCTTAGAAGAGTCTTCATGGAAGGAGCTCCAGCTAAGAGATAGGGATTTTTCTCCTTGGACTTGCAGGAACAACAGGTAGAGAAAGAGAGCTAAGGAGCCCTCTTGGGTTTGAAAGAGCTCAAGGGAAAGGTAGACTAGCCAGGTGGAATGACACAGAAAGAGATTTCCACGGAGCTAGCAGTTTAGCTGTAGAATCAGGTTGGTAAAAATATTTTGTGTATAGTTCAGAAAATAAAAGTTACCTCCCTGAACTAGCAGGATTTTTACCTCAGTTTATGCATCTCGTGTTTTATTGCTATAAATACTGGATAATTTAAAGGTTACATATTACAAGTCTCCATCCTCATCTTCAAATGGAAGAGACCACACTGAGGAATGTGGGCCTCAGATGACAGGGTTGCCAGGGAGGCTAGCGGTTCATTCCTGCTGTAAGGCTCTAGCCTCTGAGCCATTATCTTCACTAGACAGGGGATGCCTACTTGTAAATCTGTGGAACTAGCCGCTACACTGTTGACATTCCCTCCCAGGAGAGGATGGGCAGGGTCATTGCATTCGTGTCAGAGTATACAACCTTTCCTCCTAGCCATTTGTACAACATTCTGCCCTAGTTGCATGTGGCCTTGTGGGTTCTGGAGGGGCTAAGATGGCTAGGGGCACAGCTTCACGTGATAACTGTCCTTGCTTGTCAACTCAACTATATCTGGAATTAACTTAAACCCAAAAATGGCTGTGCACAGCCATGAGGGGTTTTTTGAGGTGGGATGACACACCTCTAATCTGGGCCACACTTTCTGCTGGTGGCCTATATAAAGGACATGGAAGAAGGAAGCTTTTGCTCTGGCCCACTTGCTCTTGCTCTCACCATCAGTCCATTCCTTCACTGGCATTAGAGCCATTCAGGATTCCAGAGTATTCTGAAGAGTAGCTGAGACATCCAGCCTCATAGACTGAACAACTCTTGGATTCTTGGACTTTCTGTTCATAGGCAGCCATTGTTGGATTAGCTGGACCACAGCCTGTAAGTCATTCTAATACATCCTCTTTCTATATATAGAGGGAGATTCATTAAGTTCTGTTACTCTAGAGAACCCTGACTAATACAATGGAGAAGCCATCATCCACGCTGACTGAAGACATTCCAATGTGTCTGTTTTGGGGTCCCTTATGCTCCTTTCTGTTACCCCTCCCCTGTGTTGTGTAAGTCAGACCAGTAAACTCATTCGTTCCCACAGGGTGAACTTTTGTATGTCCTTAGAACCTGGAGCATAGGTTGGCATTCACACCTAAGCTGGAGATCTGAGATGGAGATGGCACCAATGGCTCCTTTGGAGACTTGTCTCTTCTTCATCTTTTCACATGGTCATGCTCTGTAGATCTGTGTCCTGATCTTTTCTTAGGCCACAGTCACATGAATTAGGATCCACTGTAGAAGCCTCATTTTAATTTGGTTACCTTTTTGTTTTGACCCAAGGCCTAGTAGTCTAAACTGACCTTGAACTCGTGAGTCTCCTGCTTCTGCCACCATGGAGCTGGGATGGCAAATGAATACCTCCACTCAGCTCAGCTTTAATGGCCATGTCTTGAGTTAGATGTCTCAGTGATTAAGAGCACTGTCTGCTCTTACAGAGGACCAAGATTCAGTTCCCAGCAAGTGTCATTGGTAACACTGACAGGAGCTTATACTGGAATGGTTTGTCTCTAAGCTAACTCTTTTTCTTTCTTTTTCTTTTTTTCCAGATTTTCGAGACAGGGTTTCTCTGTGTAGTCCTGGCTGGCCTCAAACTCAGAAATCCACCTGCCTCTGCCTCCCAAGTGGTGGGATTAAAGGTGTGCACCACCAACTAATTTAACTCTTATTACCCTGAGAAAAGGGGGAAATCTGAAGACACAAGGAAGATGCCCTGCAGAGATGAGAGCAGAGACTGAAGTAATGCTCTACAAGTAAAGGAGCCCCCAAAGACTGTCAGCAAGGCTTCCAGAAACCAGGGAGCAGCCTGAGACAGGCTCTCTCTCACAGCCCTCAGCAGAAATCCTGTTCCAACACCTTGACTTTGAGGGCTGTGACACAACAGATGTCTGAGGCTTAAATCTACAGTTTTGGAGCTTCATCATGGCTGCCTTAGGGCTCAGATCATAGGGAACACGCCTCAAGTGCAGGTGTCTTGAGGGCTGGTCAGACCCGTGTGTCACTTCCCCAGAAGGTGATGACTTCTTAGCCATAATTCTCTCTCAGTCGTGGTAGCATAGGAAGAATCATATCATCTTATAGACAAGGCATCTCTGTCTTGAGGGTCCCAGAGGCCATGCCTTGTCCTGATGGTGTGGGCAGTAAGTAGAGGATGCAGAACTGGAACTGCAGTCTCCTGACGTGGACCCCTGAGGCTGTGACTGTGAAGGTACTGAGAGCAGCAACAGAGCTAGGCCCAAACAGCAGGTCCCTCCTATAGCGAGAACTTTGGTTTCTTTAAACACTCCGTTATGTTATGTGAATGTTTTTGGTTTTTGTTTGTTTGGGTTTTTTTTTTTTTTTTAGTTGTTTTTCAAGACAGGGTTTCCCTGTGTAGCACTGGCTGTCCTGGAACTTACTCTGTAAGACCAGGCTAGCCTTGAACTCAGAAACCCACCTGCCTCTGCCTCCCAAGTGCTGGGATTAAAGGCATGCACCGCCACTGCCTGGCGAATGTTTTTGGTTTGATCCCAGGTGCAGGGGGTGGGGGTGGGGGTGGGGGTGGGGGGTGGGTAAGAGGTTGCTTCACAGCAGGTGACTGTGATTTGCCTTGTGCTCTAGCAGGAGTGTGGTTTTGTCTGCTGCAGATAGTTTCTGCAACTTTCAAAAGGGTCTAAATGCCAGAGCCCTGGGAGGGGGCCAGCATGTGCTACGAGGGGGGCTGCTGCTGGTGGCTTCTGGTGCTGCAGGTTTGTCAAATAGTAATGCTCAAAGAGACTAGAAAAAGAAATTAGAGCTATCCTAACTACAAAAATTGGACTTGCCCCAAGGAACCCCACACCCCTAAACAGCAGAAAGTCGGCTAAAGAGGTCTAGGCTCCCTTTCCCCTCTAATCTCCTTTCTCTCCTGTGTAGTGCTGTGGAATTGGAAGGGATTAGGGTAGAATAAGGGTTGGAAGGGTAATAGATATAAGAACTCAATAAATAAAGCAGTGTCCCCCCCCAAAAAAAAATCCTACACAAACACCATTCCTCAGTGCCAAGAGCAGTGGCTGGGACGTGACTGGCCCCTCCCCCAGAGGGTGTAGCTCACCTTCTCTACATTGTCCCAGTTGGTGATGACTCCCCGGGAGATGGGGTAATACATATTCAGCTTTGTTCGATTACTCTGGGTCTCAGCTCCAATGAACCAGTCTCTTTCTTCCAACCCTTCTAGGACATTCTGAAAAAAAAAAAATAGGCAGGACAGGACAGCCCCTGAGAGTGGCAGGCTGGGACTAGGCCTACCTACCATACATGGTTTTCATGTGTGGACTTGAGCCAGTGCCCTGAGGCCACTGGGAATTGGTCACCATGATCACCAGCCTGAACGTGGAGGAGGCTCTCCAACCATGCACACTTTCAGCAGTGGTTACTAGTAAATGGGACAATTGCCTTCAAGGTCCATGGCTGCTGAGGGTCGCTGTGAGGACATTCACATTGCATGTGTAGAAATGGAGGCTAACAGAGAAAAAAAACATCAGAGGGTAGGCATGGGGGCACATCCTACACCCTTGGTCTGGGAGGCTTGCTAGAAAAGGGCCTGCAACATGAGCTGGATCCTGGGTTTCAGGTGGATTGAACTTGCTTGCCATACTGTAAGAGGGGCTGGGCATCAACCTCATTCCACCAGAACCAACCAACCAACCAACCAAACAAACAAACACCGACATTAGGATCAGAGCTGTGAAGATTTAGCAGGGCTAGCTGGATGAAGCGGCAGGAAGCCCAGAGAAGAACAAAGACTGAAGAGACATCAGGTGATGCCCACGTCTGAGCACAGAAAGAAGGAAACAGGGAAAGTGAGTGTTCCATTCTACATGGAAAGCTGGCTCAATGAGACCACAGAGGAAGCCCCAGTCACACTCACTCATCAGAGGAGATCAGGGTCTCCGGGATAAGCTAGTGCTAAAGCTAGATGGAAGCCATGTGCATGGGGCAGTAGGGCAACAGGGGAGAAGAGGGACAGGGTGCAAGAGTGACAGGACAGTCAAAGGGCTGGGCAATGATGCAGTGCAGGGCTGCGGCAATGTTGCATGGGTGCATGGTACCATCTGTTATCATGCAGCTATATGGTGGAACTATGCTGCAGGGTCACGGTGCAATGATAACTTGCTGCAGTGGAGCGTCCCAGGGATGCTGTAGGCGTGCTGCAGTACAATAAGTTTACAGGCCTATGCTCAAGGCAATCATAGCCCACCGCCCAGAGCTTGTTCTCAGCCATCTTGCCCTTTCTTTAGCTTTGGCTTTGATCTGAGAACCACCAGCCAAGACCTTAGGTGAGCTGCTCACCTCCCCAAGCTTCCATCCCGTTCTCTGTTAGGTGGGAACAATTCCCTGTGGACGCCATGCACACTGCTGGGAGCATGTGGAGTGAGATCTCACAGATGACAGGGCGGGGGGATATGGCATTGTCAATGCTGGGCCTCCTTGGATGCTTTTCAGAGTGTGGTTGGGTAAGTGTGGAGGTCAGGTATGAGGCCTGATCAAACCCAGCTTTGAAGCCACCGTTTACTGGCCTGGTGGCCTGTGGGTGGGCCAGGACTGCAATGGAAAGAATGACTTTGTCCTTGTCCAGCCTCTCTGTCCCCTGCAGGCCTCCCATCAAACACCCCAACTGCCTTCATTGCCAGCCACCAGCCCTGGGTAGAGATCAGTGTCACGGGCCCTAGAGTACAGCTGAGTCTCTCACCTGAAGAAAAGGAAGCAGATTCTCCTGATACAGGCCTCACTCCTGCTGCCCAGGGCTGGGGCAAGGCTAACGGGGAATACGGCTAATGGAAGGCAAGCCCGAAGAAGAGGGAGGAGAAAGGCCAAGTAGAAAGTCTGCTTATGGTCTTCATGGCGAATTGACTTTTCCCCATGCTATGACCCTCTGTTTCATGTCACATAACCAGCCATGAGCATGGCTGGCCCCCACATTGCTCTCTGTACAGTGTTCCCTCTTGGCCGTGGTTCTGCAAACATCATCTGCTGTGGCTGTCCACCACACTCACTCACACAGTCTTTCTCTCCAATACTGTACACGGGTATATGGTTTATAACTCGCATGCTACATAGACTGAGTAAGAGTCTATGGAGATCAGGACTCTCCAGTGTGTCAGGCATCTACTGGGGTTCTCTGGACATTCCCACAAAGAGAGGCTTGACAGTATCATTAATGTGTGCTCACTTCCCCTCTCTGTGGGGCTATGGGATGACTTCAGGTACAACCCGCATTAAGAACTTACGCTCCAGAGAGAGAGCCACTGAGGAAGCTCGTGGCTACCAGAATGACAGAGAGAGTGGGAGTCACTATCTGTGTGGAGGGGCACTGCCAATCGAGCTCAGAGAAGGGGTCCCTGAAGTGGGAGGAGAAGGCTGCCAGAGGCTCCAGTTGAAACCCAAGTGATATTGCTAGAGGGAGAGGTACTAAAGATAAAGAAAAGCTGCACCCAGAGGCAGCTGCCCATGTTGGAGGGTATGGAAGAGCCTGCTCGTGCCCTCTTGTCTGTCCCTAAGGCCACCTTCTTGAGCCATCTGACAGGGAGCAGGTAGTATGGAAGTCAGAGAACTGGAAACTCTGTCAGCCACAGCAAGAGCAGCAGAGGGGGCTGGAGGATGAAGCCAGGGACTACTCACTGAATGTTTCGCTTTTCCGAGGATGGTGGGGAAGACAGCCCGAGGGGCCTGAGTTCCTGCAAAGCCCACCTTACTGAAGCCAGAACCATAGTCACAGATGAGGGGGGTTTTGTCCATCGCGTGGTGGTGACTTGGACACGCCTGCAGAGAGAGAGCACACCACCCCTTATCTCAGCAGGGACTGTGCCGGCAGCAGGACATGCCCTCTGTGTACCTAGAGCAAGGTTGACCTGAGCGAGAGCCACTCTGCAGGTGCTGTTAGGAACGGAGAGTTTTATTTTATTATTTTATTTTTATTTTTTTAAAGATTTATTTATTATTATATGTAAGTACATTGTAGCTGTCTTCAGCCACACCAGAAGAGGGCATCAGATCTCATTGCGGGTGGTTGTGAGCCACCATGTGGTTGCTGGGATTTGAACTCAGGACCTTCGGAAGAGCAGTCAGTGTTCTTAACCGCTGAGCCATCTCTCCAGCCCAGAACGGAGAGTTTTAAACAGCTCTGTGCACCCACTCATCCTGCAGATCCACAGCCTCAGCCTCTCCTGGGCTGTAGCTTTGTGCCTCTGCCTGCTTCAAATGCTCCTTCCAAAACAAGCATTTACAGAAAGTTTTATTTAGAGTGCTTAGGCCACGAAATGGTCACAAGGAAATCACTCCTGTCCGGGTGTGAGGCTCACCATGGGTCTGCCTGGTTTGCCCTACGTTTGACACTAAAGAAATGTCATCTCTGAAACCTCTGGTGTGGACAAACTGGGACATACCCTGTGGTATGGACGAGGCCAGGCCTTCCTGAGGAGAGCACTGTGCATGTGGGAGGGGTGGAGTGACCTGCTTACCAGCATGTAAGGACACAGGAGTGGCCGTGGCTGCACAGCTCAGGAAGCTGTGCACACTGCATATGTTAACATATTTCATGGCAAAAGCCTCGGACCTGACATCCCCAACAAGCCAGGCTCAGCCCCTTGTCCCCAGTATATCATCTTAAAAACCAACTGTGAAAAGCAGAGAAAGATGTATTCAATATGATCATGCTGGGAAGAGGGACAAAAAGGTCCATTTACCCCCACGTCCCTCTTCAGGGACCAGACATGAGGCTCAGGCTTAAACAGAGGGCAGGAAGAGTGCAGAGCTAAGAGTCCTGGTTAGAGTGTGGTCCTGCCCTTCACTGACCCATCACTTTCTCAGCTCCAGTCTCTCCTGCAAGGCAGTCTGACAAGTTCTCAGAACTCTGTGAGGTTTCTGGAAGACAAGCTCCCTCTCTGTATGACTCCAGACTTCAGCCTTTCCCTCCCCAGCGTGAGACTCCTGGGGCAATTCCAATGCCTTGGGTTCCATTGTTTAGTGGTCTTATAGCACAACTGATCCTAAAATATATCCTCCTGGGGCTGAAGAGAAGTCTCAACAGTTAAGATGCTCTGAGTGACCACACTGACAGCCCACAATCTCCTGTACTCCAGGAAGCCTGGTGACCTCTTCTGGCTCCATAGGTGGCTATATACTTGCAGTACACATACATTCATACAGATGCACACACAGAGACATAAAAATAATCTTTAAAATAACCCCTCTTCTATCATAAAGATTACAGTTGGGCAAGAAATAAGGTTGGGGTCTGTTGTGGTAAATCTCTAACCCAAATAAGCCCATGTAAGGAAAACACAACTCAATATGAATACAAGCTGTATGCCTAGATTGGGCAGATCTACCACTGCACTACTATATTCCCCAATCTATGAAATCCCTTGCAACTTGCAGCTTCTCTAGGCCATGTGTTTTTGTTCCATTTCCTTCCACCTCCTCCTCTTCTTCTGTCTTCCTCTCACTCCTTCCTCTCCTTGTCTTCCCCTCCTTTCTCTCCCTTTCTCTCTAAAACTTTCAGCTCCACCTTTCCCTTCCATGCCCAATCACCATCTCCAGTCTTTATTTTACAAGCTAAAATGGGGAGAAGGTTTACATGAAGTCACCTGAGTACGTGATTCACTCCTCATCTGAGACGGCCCCTCTCGGGGAATCGAACTTAGTATCAAAATATAAACAACACCAGGACAATCTACAACAGGGGTCCCATGTATGTAATTTCCACCTCATGCAGAACCCCAAGAGCTGAAGGGTCCACAGGGGCATCTTGGTCAGCGCTGCTGGGCCTCTCACAGAATCTCTGTCCCTACAAGACCTGCATAGCTTTATCTCCACTCAGACACCAGGCCACCTACTGAGACATTGTCTGTGGATCTCTAGCTCAGATTCTCACTTAGGGAGGAAGTTATATCAACAGGGGTATGGAGGAATAACATAGCCACTCCACCTCTCCTGCCTCCTATCTGCAAATCAGAGAACTTGCAGGTGCCAGCTGTGGAAACATCTTCTTCCCCAGAGAGCTGTAGTAAGAGGCCTGTCTGTGGGGCCTGATTTCTCTCTTCAGAGCCCCAGACCATGCTGTTATGCCTGCCCATGTCCTAATAAATGTACCCGCATCCTCCCATCAGAGCCCACACCTAAGAACTTTGTTGCTTGCTTATTTTGTTCCTGTTCTGGAGATCCTGCCATGATGCTAGCATTAACTGTTGCCCCTTCCCCCTTATATCGTATTTGTGCTCCACTGTGTAGACAAAGAACACCTTAGAGTCACTGGCTTCCTCTCAAAGATACAGCAGTAAATCGGAGTTAAGAGGGTGATTAACAGGCTAGAGAGATGGCTCAATGGGTAAGAGTACTGACTGCTCTTCCAGAGGTCCTGAGTTCAATTCTCAGCAACCACTTGGTGGCTTACAACCATCTGTAATGGGATCTGATGCCCTCTTCTGGTGTGTCTGAAGACAGCTACAATGTACTTGTCATATATATAAAATAAATAAATAAGCAAGCAAACAAACAAAATTCTTTAAAAATAAAAGAGAGTAATTAGCACTTTTGGGGTTCTCCAAGGCTTTGGGGAACCATCTTTTTCTGATGGAGATCCTGCCT
>JADRCC010574543.1:1469-32415 GCA_019843855.1 Hylomyscus alleni | reverse complement strand
AAAGAAAAGAAAAGAAAAGAAAAAAATTGTAAGAAAGGAAGGGTTTATTTTGGCTCACAGTTCAAAGGAACTGAGTCCATCACAGTAGAAAAGACATGGCCACAGAATCACCTTGGTCAACACTGCCAATGAGGACCAATGGATTGCTCAGAATTTTTTAAAATTCAGTTTGGTTTCCCAGCCCTTGAAGTGATTGCATCCATATTAAAGGTGGGTTTTTCTTCCAAAATTAAACAAATTTGGAGACACCCTCCTAGTATACTTACCAGTGTGCCTCATTAATTTACTGGGTTGTTTTTGTTTTGAACAAACTTAGGTTGGAAATCATAATTATCTATCTCCTGACAACCTTTTGTCGGTGTGACATCCAATACATCACTATGAACCATAACAGTCACCCTGGCCACCATGTGTTCATAGCCATCTCTTAAATGCAAGATACAGTCACTCTTATTTCAAAAGTTCCAATATATTGTCTTAACACCCTTCTAAAGTTCAGAGTCCAAAATTTCTTCTTAACTCAAGTCGCTCCCTTAGCTGTTAACCCTTACAAAATCAAAACATAAGTTAAGTAATTCTTGGACACAATGACACAGAATAAACAGCAGAACCTTCAATGTGTGGGGCTTTGCCCTCAAGGCAGCTAATGGGGTAGCTGAGAAAGGGAACTACCATTGTTCAGCTTTCTTTCTCTTTTCTCCTTTCTTATTTGGTGTAGTACTCCAGCCCATGGGATGATGCCACCAATAATCAGGGTGAGTCTCCCTTTCTTTAAATCCCCTGGAGATGTCCTCACATGGTTATGTCTTATTGATGCCCTGGATGTGTTGTCATCTAATCACTTTAACCATTGAAATCAGCCAGTTCCTTAACCATGCCATTCATCTCTATGAAATTACTTACTGGACTCTGATCCATGTATCTTACTGTTCTTCTGTGTCTCTGCATCATCTAGGACTTCCTTAAATCAACATAAAGACTAAAAGAAAATTCTTCCAACACTCAAAACACATTTTTCTCCAATCTTGAAAAGAAAGCCTTGTCACTGTACGTAAGTTGCTTCATTAGCTTTTGTAGATTGATGGCTAAGAAAACTCAATGGTGGCTTAGCTTCTCTTGTTGATCTCAGCTTCCTCTGGTCTTGTTGCCCAGTGTTGCTAATATGTGATTTTATTTCCTCCTGCTTGTATAATTTGAATCATTGCCTTTATAGTCTGACATTTGCTTTTAATTTTCCTCTTTGAAAAGTTCACATGGACTCTGTTTCTTTTTGTTAATTTTTTAGCATAAGAAAGGTCACTTACCATAAAAGAAAATGTATACTATGTGGGATTTTTAAATGCCATATATAGTGACACTGACTAGTTACCCCCAGTGTTACTGTGTTCATGTACTCATCTTTGTCTCAATGCACAAATTTTACCTAGATATATTTGCACTACATTTGTAACTGTCTACCATGAACCTCCATAACCTGAGTTACTATCAATTTTGTACATTAGTCTTTCCCACACTGAACATTTGTAATTAATTGGCTAGATAAACTATCCACTAATTGTTAGCATGAGCTATTTTAACTGTCATGTGTCTTAGTAACGTGCGTGGTGTTTTATTAAAAATATAATGATGTACAAAAATCAGAGACTGTTTAAGATCCTCAGAGGAGTGGTGTCTCTACAGTCTCCCAAGCCAGAGCTGTTTCCCCTTATTTACATCCTAGTAGCTTGCTTTTCCACCTTCACTCAGCGAGACTTCTTTCATGCCTGCTCTGCCTTCCAAAGCAACTTGGAATTCCCTGTGACAAGCATTTGATTTGATTTTCCCCTTGTTACCAAGCACCTTCTAATCTGTCAGAAAAGCTCACACCTTACATTGCTTACTCCATAAGCTAAAGCCCAGAGAGGCATCCGTGATTGTCAAACACATCAGAAGCCATGCAAAGATGGACCCAGAGGGGCCTTTATTCTGAGATAGGGAGAGGAGAGGAGGGAGAGGGAAGGCAGGTGCACTTTCTCTGTGGGAGAGGGGAAGAGTGATGATAAAGGGAAATGGAAGGGCAGCTTTGGTTTCTAGGAGAAACATTCTGCAGTGAGAAATGCCTAGGAATGAAATTGACTCCCATGATGGATTATTACACGTTGATAAGGGAGACCTGCAAATGGCATCGGTTAAACACCACTATCCATTCAGTGCATTAATGAGACAGCTTTCAGAATTCACTTGTATAAAAAGGGCTATCAATATAGGAGAAGTTCAGAGGTTCTGTGGCAGATTAGCGGAGGATGAATGTCTGCCAGGGGGATGGATATTTTTTACACTGTTCCTCATTTTCTTGCACACTACCATCAAAAACCTACAATGCCCAGAAGTCTAAGAATTCCAACCTTGGCTTTATAATAGCTACATGATAATGTTATACTAAATGTGAAAACACCAGTGGATTTTTTTTTCATTAGCTCTCAAAGATGACTTGACATTCTTGTGACATGGAATCCGCAGTCTTAAGAGCTAAGACTATCTATTGTTCAACTTAATATCCAAAAATTATTCTGCATTTGATTGGAAACTTCTTAAATTAATACATTACAGTGTTAGACAAATAATGTATTTGCTCTTTAATTTATACATTCTCAACTACATAGTGTACAAATGATTTAAGGCAGTTACTACACTATTATTAGAAAATTTGCTTGTGTTCTGAATCAAGTGAAAATTGAACAGCCTATCGGTCATGCAGCCATCTGCCCTGTGATCAAATGGACTTTATCGCTAGTGACCCCAATGTTACCTCTACTAGCTTAAAATATTTTACTATGTAACATGGAAGTAAAATTTTCTCTAGGGAAAAATCATATTTCTGTAGCAATTGAAAATTAAAAAAATAAAAGAATTGTAAAGACTTCCCATTACTCCCTAGTAATGCGTGTATGAATTAATCTTTGTGACATCAAGAAAGACCACAAAAATATAATGAATTAAATTACAAACTTCCAAAAGGAGCAGACCAATGGAGGGATTTGTCAAGGAGTTTCAGAATATTTTATGGGGCTGAAATTATTCTTTTTTTTTTTTTTTTATGAAAAACTAAAATCCCAAGCACTTTCACTGAGAGCAACTGGTTAAAATCACATTAGTTAAAACTCCAGCGACTGGGAAATGGCCTAGTGGGTAAAGTGCCTGACCCCAGAAAAAGCCAGATATGGAAGCTGGGGATCTTGGTCTGTAATCCCAGTATGTCAGGGGGAAGAGAAAGGGAGCCGGGAGCTAACTGGGCAGTTATCCTACTGTACCTCAAAGTGAATAAGAGAGAACCTTCCTCAAATAAGGGGAAAGGCACAGAGCATCCAAGGAGATTGTCTCCTGACCTTCATATGCAGGCCATGACACCCATACTCACACATTCATGTATAGACAAGTATCACAAACAAATACACACATAGACAAACACAGCAGCAGCACCTCCAGAATTCTAGAGCATCAATGCCATGCAAAGTAACCACAAACATCTATGAAACTCTGGAGATCTCACAGGGAGCCATTTGTAGAAAAGTCAATATTTTTATCAGCTCTCAGTTTCATCTGTTTAGTCACTTAGTTTTTTTTTTTTTTCTTCTAGGGTAAGAATTTACATGTAGAGAATTTAAGTTACTAGCTATTCATTCTGGCAGTCACCAGTCATGTACACAATGGGAGGAAAGGCACGATGAATATAAGAAGGCTAAGCTGAAGTTACCTTGACCCTATCTACAAATTACATCCAAGAATTCTGGAGTAAGTCATGACAATCATACCCACTCAATCACTGACATGAAGATAAAGCCTACTGTTTTATCCTTCCAGGAAAGGGATGCATAATGGATCAATACACTATCAATACAACGCATAATGAAAAGATATACTGCTGTTTAAAATTCCCATATTCAGTCCTGAGATTCTTACCAATCTCTCAACAGTCCCATCTGTATGCTCTATGTTCCAATTAGTTTTACAATAGCAAAGAACATGACAAAAGCGTTAAATTTCTAAGCAGATATATAGAGAGAGAGTCATTATAACAACATATAACGTTTTCCAATGGTAATACTATTTAAACTAATGAAGCAAAACTTCATTCTTAATATTTATCCTTATAACCACAGGTCAGTGTAGTCATGCCTCTCATCAAAGAAGCTTCCTTTTGCAGCAGAAAGATCATCACTGAAATGCACAACTGGTTAAAATGTAGAAAATCTGAGGCTATGGAGTGCCCAGGCCTAGTTGATACAGTTACAACAAAACCTATGTCTAATGCTCAAAGAACATCATAAAAGATTGAGTGGAAAAATTATAGGAACCAAAGAATCAGGAGATCTGCTATGAGAAATGGTTTCAATATCTGATGCCCATGGAATCTCAAAAATATATTTGCCTAAACAAGAACTACAAAGTTACACCACCAGTTGGCATGCAACACAGAGGGAAATCTCACAAGTTGCTAGTCATAGATGAAGAGTTATAGGAAGTTATGGCTGCTGAGAGGGAAAGATTCAGTCTACTCCAAGAGGAGATCCAAGGCAGGTTATCCATTTTCAAGTGGTCAACCCTAAACACTCACATATTTAAGATATGCTAAATGGTCTCAGAAATTTGTGTACATATTTTTTTTTAAAAAAAAAGGTAATGAATTTGAGAAGGAATGGAGAAGACAGGGAGAGTGAGAAAATAGAAAGAGGAACAGAAATTATGTAGAAATATTATTGATGTATGAAATTGTCAAAAGAATTAAATTTAAACAAATGAAGCAATGCTTCAAGATACTGAAGGAAGACTTACAGATGAAATAGACCATCATATCTGGTGACATCACCAATCGAGTACTATCACAAAGTTTTTAGAAATTCAAAGCTTCATGATACCCTCCCAAACATAACTCTGAGGAACTCTCTTCAGTGTGCTCTTCTTTTTAAAATGGATATAAAGTGAAAAAATAAAATATACTTCATTCAGGATACATGGGCAAAAGCTAAGAAGTAAAGAAAAAGGGCCCATAGGTCTTGTTTGAACTTCAGAGTTCTACACAGCCATAGTAGAGATACAGGATTAGGGGACCAGACAGCCTGTTCAAAGGAAAAGGCAAATTATCTAAGCTTCTAGAAAAAAAATGGTGTTCTAAAGGATTCTGCATTTATTTTTGTTCAGTTTAGATGGAAAGTGAAAACTAAGTAAACTTTTGTATAAAGGCCATTAACTCAAAAATGGCACTTACAAGAAGCATAATCATAACACTCTTCTCTTCTCTGGAATGATGCCTGCGTCGTCATCAAATGTAACAATAAGTATGAACATAAATCGCTATATTCATGTACAAAAGCATGCACTGGTGTATAAAATCCAGCCAAAATTTTATTACAATTGTAATATAATTATAATCCTGCAATTGTGGAAAGAACAGAAGTATGCAGGAAGAACTTAGGTACAACGTAAGAGTGTTAAGTCATTCTTCATCACTCTATGGTACGGGGCAATCACCATAAATCCACAGCTGCTAAGAGGAGGAATCATTCAGTTCCTTCTTCCTTAATGGTCCCTAAACCTTAGGGTGGGAAAATATATTATGTATATATATACATATATAGATAGATAGAGATATGCATATGTATGTATATGTGTGTATACATATAAATACACAGTTATATATGCAAGTAAACACACATTCTATGTCTGACTACTCGCTCTATGGCTAAGCATTACAGTCATTATTCTCAACATGTTGAACTGTTCTGAGCCTCTGGATTATCCAATGCAGACTCAAATAAGAAGCATCTCTAATGAAGGCTTGAAGTAGCACAAATCTATCAATATAACTGGTCAATTCTTAATCTTTGCTTTCATTGTTTTTCCTAATAAAAGCTTGAGATTCCAGAAAATAGATTTCCCTCACTTCTCCCCCAAATCACTCAATAATAAGTTATTGCTTCCAGAAAGTGTTTACGAAATTACCCAACCAAAACTGGAATGCTTCAGTGGATTATTTTCACCATGCCCTATAAAGAGACACATGTTTCCTATGTGGGCCCCGAGCTACAAGTAATAATTAGAAATTGTACAACTAAAGTACAATGTATAGGCTTTGCTCGGGCACATTGAGACAATGTGAGTTTGTGCATAAAACTTTCCTAGGCTCAGGAGAAAACCATGAGCCACCATATTAATGAGCATTATGTTTCAGTATGACATGTATGAGGAATTGAGCTCAAACAACTTGCCCAACACTGTAAAGAGCACTCTAAGGCCAGTGAGATGGCTTATTAGGAAAAGGTGCTTTGTGTTAAATCTGAATTTTATCCTTTGGATCCGTAAAGGCAAAGGAGAGAACTGACTCCCACAATTTGTCATTTGATATACACATGCATGCCATGGCAGGGATGCTTGCAAACACACACACACACACAACCTGTGCATGCACATGCATACACAGAGTAAAATAAAAATCACTCACAGCATTTAAGAACATGTGGTCTGGATTCAGCCGGACTTCAGTGTTAGAAATATTGTCTATGTGCTAGGTACTATGTTCTCTAACCCAAGCATATGATAATATTTTCATGGGACTTCTACTTTGGTTTTGTATCAGTGATCTATAAGAAAGGATTTAAACTGATACAAACACGTAAGAGTTTGTATCTATCATTCAAATCTATCTATCTATCTACGCTTGGCTGTTGATTCTTAAGTTAATCATTTTAAATCTTTTGTTACTTCATCCTAGAGCTTAAATTATTCTAATTGCACCCATAGAGTATAGCCATGAATGCTGAGAAGTAACAGTCATACAGACTGAGGGCAGTGCCTGGAACATCTGTTCCCACTCTAAGCAAATGCATATTGTTATGTTCATGTCACCTCTGTCCTCAGTGAAATTATCTTGTATGAATAAAGAATACTAATAAGTGTGTATAGAAGACATTTCTTGTCAGGTCTTTTCAAAGCATGTAGCATGTAGTAGGCATGTAACAAATATTTTGAACACATGGGTAATACTTCTTTTACCATATTCTTTAACTATCAAGTTGAATGTTAGTTCATTTTAAAATGCTAGTAATTTAAAAGTGAAAGCATGGAAATTCATGAATGTGTTTTGGTTTATTAATAGTCACTGTGAATTTTTTTTGTAAGTTGACTTTATTTTTAAAATGGATTCTTTTCTTAGCAGGTGATTCATAGTTTTAATATTCTCAACCATTGGGATGTTTAGATTAATGACTTATCAATAAATGTTTTTATTAAAAATATATTATTGCTCAAACCAAAAATAAATCACACTGAATGAATGCTACATTCTTTGGTGATGATGAAATTCAAAGAAAGATTTTTCCTGGGTCTACCAGTAGGTGGAATATTTTCACACACATCTACTGACTAAAGTGTCACTTGTTTCAAAATAAATTCTCAGTTTACATTTTGAAAAGAATATGCCCATCTATCATTCTTTTGAGACTTGTGTAGGAAGATGCAGAAGTCAGCAAGATCCATTCCTGGCAGCCATGATTTAGGACATATTGCAACAATCAAATCTGACATTGTTAACAATCTATCTGGCTCAGCCTTAATTCTGATATACTGACACGTGAAAATCCAATGGTGCATAAACACAGCAGCAGACTAATGCTTCAAATGCTCAAGCAAGCCTCTTTCCTGAGTATTTCAGCTTCACTCTGCAACCCAGCTCCCTGGTAGAATAATCTCTTTCACGGGCTTTCAGCTTTACTTCCTTATTATTGTGCAAGACCAAATCAGGAGTTAAAAGGATTAAAATTGATCAATGTGTCTGTGTATTTGTACATATCTAAGCTTACACTTTTCTTCTGTCAAAACATCTCTAGTAAAAAAACTCAGTGATGTAGATCTTATTAAATTATGAATTATGTTTCAAATGCTGCTTTTGATTTATAGATAAAACATTACATCCGAATTAATCTTCCACGATGTCTCTTGACATCTGTAAAATAGAATAAACTATTGAGAGCAAAAGTTCTGAGAGTGGGGGTCAACATTCCCTTCTTTTATTTTTATTTTTATTTTGGTTATTTTGTTTATTTACATTTTAAATGTTATCCCCTTCCCGGTTTCCCTCTGAAAGCCCCCCATTTCACCCCCTCCCCTGCCTCCACTAGAGCTCTCCTCCTTCCACCCACCCACTCACAACTCACCACCCTATCATTACCCTACTCTGTGGCATTAAGCCTTCACAGGACCAAGGGCCTCCAGTCCCATTGATGCCAAATAAGGCCATCCTCTGCTACATATGCAGCTGGAGCCATGGTTCCTTCCATGTATATTCTTCGATTGGTAGTTTTGTCCCTAGGAGCTCTGGGGGTTCAGGTTGGTTGATATTGTTGTTCTACCTATTGGGTTGCAAACCCCTCCAGCTCCTTCAGTCTTTCCCCTAACTCCTCCATTGGGGTCCCCTTGCTCAGTCTGATGGTTGACTGTGAGCATCCACATCTGAGCAGGCCTCTCAGGAGACATCT
The DNA here is from genome assembly GCA_019843855.1 of Hylomyscus alleni. Lineage (NCBI taxonomy): Eukaryota > Metazoa > Chordata > Mammalia > Rodentia > Muridae > Hylomyscus > Hylomyscus alleni. The sequence goes on along the minus strand of JADRCC010574543.1, from coordinate 23,905 downwards.
ATCTCAGGCTCCTGTCAGCAAGTACTTCTTGGCATCAGCAAGTGTTTTGGTTTGGTGGCTGCAAAAGTGCTGATAGTGGGGGTGAACTTCATTCCTATTACATTACTGAGTAGAAAATGATCACTTGTCCTTTCAGAAGCATCCTTCCAAGCTAGGTCTAATGGTTTGTTAACTTTAAGACTAAAATGGCTGATCAAAGACTGGTCCATGAATGAACAGGTTCATCCAGGAGCTGGTGAGAGATGCTTTAGTTTGTTTGCTAAACACAAAGTCTCTGAATCTTATCCAAAATATTACTTTCCAATCTTTAATATCTTTACATAAACTAATGGCTCTTATCAAAATTCACAGTCTAATTCAGTTGTCACAGTCTAATTCAGATATGTGGCCTCAGACTCTGTACTTCTAACAATTTGTCTAGGACTCCAGGCTGCTGGCCTGAAAATTATTCTTTCGGCAACAATGATCTTTCTATGTGTTGGGAGTCATCCATCTTGGAGAGGAATATAGGAGGATTACATTAATCAAAATCTTTGCACTCATACTCATCCATTAATGAATATACAAAGCTATCATGTCAGCTACAACACAGTGGTCCAGGAGCTGTATATGAGATCTCCATGTGTTGAACTCTATTTGGCCTCGGTTTGGGCCTTGAGGACAAACTCGAGCCTGGTTTGATTTTCCAGACCTGTCATTCACTTGAGAATGACTCAGCACAACCTACCAACCTGAATGAGACTGCCTCTGTCTAGCTACTGCTGACGTGTCAATTTCTTATAGGCCCCATGAGATCACTCCACACCCCTCGTCATCTCACACCACCCCATATATCATCTCACCCCACACCCTCCATCACCCTTCCCAACCCCCTCCACCACCTGCCTCATCACCCTGCCTCCTTCCTCAACCCTATATAAACAAATGACTGATCCAATCAAATGAGTTCCTGCTTTTACAGACTCCTGGCTGAGACACTCACCATCCCGCTCAGCCCCCGACAGACTCAGCTGGACTGGGTGCTCTCCTTTCACCGGGAACCGCCGGTAGAGAGCGGTATCTATGAGGAATCGCTGGTAACTCAGATTTCAAATAGTACATAGAGGTTGAGATAGGTGAAGAGCTTGACTCAAAGATGAGTACCTGTGTCTTATTGCAGAGATGGGGTTTCCCGGTGCATCTACTGCTCTCAGACTTTGAGGGAATTATCAATTACCTGATGTGTTCATTACATGCAAAACACAAGGTATTCTGATTCAAGATGGGAATTGGGGAATTAGGAATGTATTAGAACCCTAGGAGGTAATCTGAGTTACTTCTTAAATTTCAAAACAACATCATGAAATTTGCAGGCAAATGGAAAGAGCTCGGGATAAAAGTCATCCTGATCAAGGCAACTGAGACTCAAAAAGACAGACATAATATATGCTCACTTGTAATGGCTATTAGCTGTTCAGTAAAGGAGTGCCACACTACAGTCCGCAGCCCAGAGAACTCAAAGAGGAGCGATCTAAGAGAGACACATGAAGCTCCCTGGGAAGAAGAAATAGAGACTTTGTGAGTGCACTGGGAGCAGGTGGAAATGGAAACAGGAAGGATCAGGTGGGGGAGAGAGGGACAGAGAAAGAGCAGGAGAGAACAGAGCAAAGTGAGTGAGATCGGTGGGCATTTAGGGGGTGATGGGGAGACCCAGTGCAGTGGAAAGTTCCTGGAACCTTTGAGGGTGACCCTAGTAAGGACTCCTAGTAAGTGCAGGATATTGAGCCTGAACCAGCTATCTTCTGTAACCAGGCTAGTCTCCCAATTTTGACACTAGGAAACCAACCCAATCATAAAACCTTTGACCAACAACCTGTCCTACCTGTAAGATGTTCTGGGGGAATGGGGAATTGGAGCCTATGGGGGTTGTACTGGCTGGTTTTGTGTGTCAACTTGACACAGGCTGGAGTTATCACAGAGAAGGGAGCTTCAGTTGGGGAAGTGCCTCCATGAGATCCAGCTGTGGGGCATTTTCTCAATTAGTGCCATCCTTGGGCTGGAAGTCTTGGGTTTTATAAGAGAGCAGGCTGAGCAAGCCAGGAGAAGCAAGCCAGTAAGGAACATCTCTCCATGGCCTCTTCGTCAGCTCCCGCTTCCTGACCTGCTTGAGTTCCAGTCCTGACTTCCTTGGTGATAAACAGCAGTGTGGAAGTAAGCTCAATAAACCCTTTCCTCCCCAACTTGCTTCATGGTCATGATGTTTGTGCAGGAATAGAAACCCTGACTAAGACAGGGGTGGTCAACAAATGACTGGTCTAAATTGAGGCACCGGCCCCAACACTGAGCCTGAATGACCAGGATCCAGAAGATGTATGGCTTAGAATAGGACCAAACACAACTGCCCCCCCCCCAAATTCAATGAAATGATTCATAATGAAATTCTACTTTACTTGTAGATCAGAGTCTAGCTCAATTGTTATCAGAGAGGATTCCTCCAGCAGCTGCTGGGAATAGATACAGAAACCCATAGCCAAACATTAGGCAGAGGCAAGGAACCCCACAGAAGAGGGGAACCCCACAGAAGAGGGGAGGAAGAATTATAGGATCCGGAGGAGTTGCAGACTCCATTAAAAAAAATAGCCCACATAAGCTATGGGGCAGTTCAGTACTAAGAATCTCAATGATGAATCACATCAATCCAATGATTTCTTCCTGGAGATACTTAATTAATTCTGGCATTAATGTGTCCACTCTGTACTTACAGCAACAAAATTTGCTAAAACAAATTTATCAAGGAATGAGCATCTTCAGTATTTTGATAAATGAGAAGATAATAGCACTTTGAAACACACAAAACTTCATCCATTGAAGCTCCATTTAGAAGAGACAGACATAAGCCCATGAAGGATTTAAATAGTAACATGAAGTAGCAGTAGCAAATACTAGGTATCAATGAGCGGTAAAAGCTATACTCAGAACCATAATACCTATTATCAAGTACATATTATATAGCAAATGTTTCATAGTAAGTGACTCACTCAATCATAGCAATCTATGTAATGTTATAACTACTATTCCTATTTTCAAAGTAAATTAAGATAATATTAAAAAATTATATGTCTCCCAAAACCTCACTAATATTAAATACTAAAATGGAATTTAAATCCAAAGTCCACAATTCCAAATGTGACTCTATCTCCCTCATATCTAATTGTCCTTTTATAACAAACTACATCTTCTGAATTCTTGGAGGTTGGTGAAGGAAACAATACAGTATAAGAGGAAGCTTCACAGAGATATTTTACATAAGCTATTTTCAAAAGACTGCTGGGATTAATATAGGGGGAAGAAAAACAGAGAGAGAAATAAAGCAGAAAATGAAAATGAGAAGGAAGAGGGGTCTGGGAGCATGGGGGTATCTGAGATTGTTTAGGGGATGAACTAAAGTCAATTGTGAAAGACCTTTAAAAAGACATCTCAGAGAGGGTCTAAGGATGGTAGGCTCAGAAACATTTCCTGGGGAGGTAGAGAAATAGTGATTACAGGATTTCCATAAGGTAGATAAGATGAAGAATGTGAAGTTGAAGAGACAGACATTTGTAAAGTATCTACGAAGCCATATCTGAAGCTGTGAGGGTCTAGTCATAGACAGTGGCATAGGACATGAATGAAAGAAATGGTTATGGTGAAGATTTCAAATACAGAGACTGCAAGAAACAGACTAGCAATGAGACTAGATGGAAATGGCACCTATACCTAATTTTTTGTATTTATTTTTACTTGTATTTGTGTGTGAGAGAGAGTGAGGTGAAGGAGAGAGAAGAGAGGAGAGACAGAGAGAGAGACTTGTATGTAGGCAACCAAAGCAGCCAGAAGAGGTATCTCCAGAAGAGGGTGTGGAATTTCCAGGAGATGAAATTTAAAATTACTGTGAGCTGTCTCACTTGGGTACTGGGAAAGAAACTTGGGTTCTTTGAGAAAGCAGCAAGTCCTCTAAATTGGTTGGTGTGTGAGTCAACTTGCCATAAGCTAGAGTCAGCAGAGAAAATGGAGCCTCAGTTCAGGAAATGCCTCCATCAGATCCAGCTATAAGACATTGTTTTCAAATAATCATTGATTGGGGAAGCATTGTAGGTGCTGCCATCCCTGGCTGGTTGTCCTGGGCACTAGAAGAAAGCAAGCTAGGCAAGACATGTGAAGCCAGCCAGGAAACAGCACCCCTCGATAGCCCCTGCTTCAGCTCCTGCCTCAAGGTTCTTGCCATGTTTGAGTTTCTGCCTTGACATTCCCCAATGATGGACTATGATCTGGAAGTTTAAGCTGAATAAAACATTTCCTCTCCTCTCCAACTTGATTTCTGGCCATGATGTTTTCATCACAGCATTAGAAACCTAACTAAGGCATCCTCTTAACCATTGAGCAATACTCCAACCCTTACACATTTTACTTTTCCATTTTTAAAAACCTGACCTGTTATCAGAATTGTACTAGGTCCTGAGATCTCCCCATCCCCAAAAAACCCCTTCACACATTGGTATATACTAGAAATAGTGAGGTAGATGTGTTCAACATTTGTAGTAGCTACAAATTTACTACATGGTGATAGGATGTAATCATGTCAGAGAGGGATTAGAAAATACTACATACTCTTCAGGACTTAACATGGTTAGAGAAAACAAGAACCAAGTAACCTGAAGTGTCTAGATACTGAAAAGTTGAGGAAGTGAGTCCTCGGCAACTCCAGAACTAAAACAGCTTTTACAGCACTTTGTCTTAAGGTTAAGACATTCCAGAGAGTGGGTAAGAGCTATTGTTGGTGGGTATGAAATATCTAGGTAATCTGGTTTGTTTTTCTGCTGCTATGATAAACACTATGACCAAAAGCAACCTAGGAAGAAAAGGGTTTATTTGACCTTCAGGTCTATCATAGAGAAAAGCCACATCAGGAACCAGAAGCAGGAACTGAAGCAGCTACCGCAGGAAAATAGGACACTGGTTACTGCCATTCTCAGTTACCCTTCTTATCCAGCCCAGTCCCACCTCCCTAGGGACAGCACCACCCTCAGTAAGCTAGGTCTTCCTACATTAATCCCCAATAGGGAAAAGCTCCAATAGCCATGCCTGCAGACCAAACCTGTTGAGGCAATTCTTCGGTTGAGGTTCGCTCTTCCCAGGTGACTCTAGTTGTGTCAATTTGTCAAAAACTAAAGAGTACATGAAGTAAAAGAAATGAGAGGAGAAGTAGCTCTCTGGGCCAGTTATGGAAGGTCAGCAGCTTCCCTCTCCTTCCTCCACAAGTTCTTAAGGAGCAAAGGTGAGGCATTAATATCCTTTCATATATCTTTGTGACTAATGCAGCTAATTTTAACAGAACGAATTATAAGTAAGGTTGGGCTCTAACCAAATGTGACCATCTTGAAGACAACCCGATATCTCTGAGGACAAGGAGCTAAATATGAAGCAACCAAGAAAGATTGCAGCTACATCTTGGTGACTTTGATAGAATCAAGTCCCAGACATAATAGAGCTGCAATGCTAAGCACGTAAATAAGAGAACAAAGAGAGCACTGTCCAGTTAAAAGTTACTAAGACACATGCAAGCACGACAGTATTAAGACTATCTAGTGATAATGACTACCATTGTCAAGGTCAACAGCTACAAAGCTCACAACTCAAAGACTGCCAAGCAGGGCACTTAATCATCCCTGCAGCATGGGCAGAATCTGAGTTACTGCTAGGTCATTCCCCTCATTGGACCCTCTTTTTGGCTGGCTCCATGATAACTCAGAGGGCTAAGCAATATCATGGCAATCACAACAGCCTTTGTCAAATTCTTTCCTGTAAATAAATGCTGGACAAGGAACTCTGTGGTTTTATTTCTCTCTTGGAGACTCCTCCCACTCTTCTGCATTCCTTTCTTTCGCTGTAATTTTTCACTTTTCCCTCACTTCTCACTTTCTGTAACTCTCTTTAATAAAGTGCATGTCTGCTTCACATACTCACATGAGCATCAGACAATAAGCTCAGGGTCACAGTTGTAAATCAACGTTTGGTTCCCATGAGTCCCTGGCACCCTATGTCGTTGGGTCAGGCACACTTGCTCCAAGAAGGATTCCATTGGACTCAAAAATCCTCTATCACTAGGTCTGGAAGAAAACTCACCACAAACATCTCACATACACACTAGACAAAAAATCCCCACCTGAAAGAGAAGGGCAGAAAAGTCATTTATGTCGAGGATCAGTCATTGAGACAGACAAGATTACTGCTGTTGGGAATGGCCAAGAATCCCCTTGGGTCCACCCTTCCCCTCAGCCATATAGCACAGATTTCAGCTGACACCAAGAAAAACACAAGGAACTCTGCCTGGATTCTCTGCCATGTAATAAGTAGAAATCAGAGATTTCCTGCCACTGGGGAAGACACAGTTACCACCAGGTCACTTCTGATATTTGGGGCACATAAAGATTACATAAGAGAGGCCAAATACCTAAGAAAAGATCCAAGAAAACTATTTGGATGCCTTCATTAGGGACTTTCCCTCAGAATAAAGATTTCATCAAGTTTACCAGTGGATCATTAGCAAGAGCTCACAGAGAGAATCCTCCTCGTAGTGACTAATGAAAGATGAGAAGCAAAAGTATTGATCACACTCTCCTAACACTGTCTTCTCCACTAGAGCCAGGGAGTTTCAGCTCAAAAATGCAAGAACTGGAAAGCTGCACTATATGAAACTGTGGTCACAAGTGAACTAAATACAATTCAATTACTAATGGTTTATTCAAACCAGACTCTCATAACTACAAAAAAGAAAATTTTAACTTGCAACACTAAAAATCACGTTAGCATGATCAAAGTGTGAATAAATGGTAAACAAGAATGAATACAAGAAGATAGTTACCAGAGAAATGAAAATTATAGCTTATGAATCCTAAAACCAATATTATCTTTATGACAATAAATCCTACAACTTAGAAAGTAGAAAATCAGAATATTTTCAGTATAAAAAATAACCAAAAACAATTGTAGACAGAATTAACATTATAAATATTCTTGTATTTGTGCAGATAGGGACTTTATTGGGATAAATGTTTTCAAAAGAAAAGCCATGACCTTATTAGAAAGAGGCAAATACTTTTATAAAGTGGTAAAAACAAATGAATAAAAATAGACAAAAAACAAATTATAGTGAAATATTCCATTAAAATAGAAATAGTGCAAAGCTATTAAACTCATTTTAGGGAGCCAACATTACCCTATAACTAAAATCAGATAAATATCTCAGGAAAACAAACCTACAGATTGCTATCCCTCATGAGCACACATCTAAATCTCTCTGACAAAGTTTGAGCAGCCTCAGTCTGTGAGAGGAGAAGAACACAACAAAACGGGGTTGACTAAAAAAAGCATAAATTTACTGCAAATTTAAAATCACTGTATTTCTCCACATAAATAAATTAAAATAAAAAGTATTATATTCCAAGAAGTGCAGAAAAAGAATTTGAAACATAAAACATTCATGTGTAATGTATCTTATTTCATCAAATTAGGAACCTATAAAAGAGAACAATTTAAAAAATAATAAAACCCCTCAAGTTAATACTATAAATAGAAACAATGGTCACTGCCTTTCTTTAGACTGCAAGGACACTTACTGTCACCATTCTATTCAGTTTTGTGCTGGACATGGAAACAAGTACAATGCAATAAGATAAAGAGACAAAAACATATAGATAAAAAAAGGAACTATTAAACCTGTCTATATAAAGTTCATTGTGTGCATTGAAATTACCCCAAATTCTGTGACAAAGAGAGAATGACTGAAGACTATGTTAAGTAATGTCAAAGCACAATGTGCTATAAAAATCAGTTGCATTTCAGTATTGAACAAATCAAACCTTTGATTTTTTTCCCCCCACAAACAATGAAATACATGGGGGAATATTAACCAGATAACGAACTACTTGCGGGATAGAAGCTTCAAAATATCTTGGAAAGTAATTAACAGATGACCTCCATGAAAGGATCAATAGATTCAACACACTCAAATATCACTTACAAAAAGTTGCCCTGTGGCTTCTACTCAGTATTAATTAAAGAAAGATAATTTGACACAGAAAACAGTAGATACAGGCTAAGTGCACCAAGCATGGTGAAATTTATAGAAATTTCTCTCTCATAAAATTCCCTAAGAGAAAAAAATTACGGAAAATAAACTTCTTCAAAACAAAATTGAAAACTTGTTGTAGTTTCTGTCTGTTGTGATAAAACATGGATCAAAAGCAGCTTGGGGGAGATAAAGGGGGTATTGGCTTACAATTCCTGATTATAATTTGTCACTGGTGGAGTCTGTGTATGCACTCAACATTGGCAACTTAAAGGAAGGCCTGCCTTCTGATCCACACAGTTTCAGGAACTCACTTCACAGCCAGTAAGTATGGCAGGAACCACAGGGGACCTGGAGCTTCTGCTCAATCACACACAGTCTGAATTACACTTGACTAGCTTTTTTCCCCCTTGTCTTTCTTTGTATTTCTTTAATTATTTTTCTAGGTTATAATATAATATAATTACACCATCCCCTCTTTCTCCTTTCCTCTCTCCTAGCTTTCTTATGTAGTTCAAGACCATGTACTTACAGGTGGTGCTGCCCAAGTTGGGCTTGCTCTCCCTCATCTACTAAAAGTTAAGCCTACCCTCACAAACGTGCCCACAGCCCAACTTCAGAGTTGATTCCTCCTTTGAGGCTTTCCTCTAGGGTACCTCTAGACTGGGTCAAGTTGACAATTAGAGTTAGGCTAGCTTTCCAAAAGATAGTACTAAGAAAATGAAAACTGCTGGGCAGTGGTGGCGCACGCCTTTAATCCAAGCACGTGGGAGGCAGAGGCAGGCAGATTTTTGAGTTCAAGGCCAGCCTGGTCTACAGAGTGAGTTCCAGGACAGCCAGGGATACACAGAGAAACCCTGTCTCAAAAAACCAAAAAAGAAAGAAAGAAAGAAAGAAAGAAAGAAAGAAAGAAAGAAAGAAAGAAAGAAAGAAAGAAAGAAAATGAAAACTATCCCAGCTCTGAGGTAAAAAAGTAACAAAATGGAAGTGTAAACTACAAACCAGAAGTAATATAAGGGAAATACTTTAATTATCAGGAAAAAAATGTGGACTATTAAAACTCTAAAAACTCAAAGTAAAAGGCAAATAGTCGATTTAACAGGAGCTGGTGGTAATAACTGAGGCTTCATTAACTTAGTTATACAGAGGAATCATGAAGACATATAAAGAACTAAATATGCAAGTCATTAGGAAAATAGAAAGCAAAATTTCAGAGAATATACTTGAGGCCCTCTGGAACAGCTGAAAATTAAAACAACTCAGTACTGCAAAGGTTGTGAGGCAAATAAAATGCTCACACATTGGCAAAGGTTTTACCAAAAAACATAAAACAAAGCAACAAACTCATTTTAAATGCATGCTTGTAAGTTTTAATAAATTAAAATGCACTTAGTACAGGATTCAGCAAACATAGTTTAAAGTAATTATAGGAGACTAATGAAAACATTTATTCCCTTCTATTCACACCTCTCCTTGGGCAGATCTGTGTATCTGTCCATCTCACCAGCACTAGGTAGAGTCTACAGGTCTCCCAGGAGATCTGCTGGAACCAGGGACACAGAAGATAGGCTTTAGACAGAGACAGCCAGACCAGTTAACACCAGAGATAACCAGATGGCAAGAGGCAAGTGCAAGAATATAAACAACAAAAGCCAATGTATTTTAGCACCGTCAGAACCTAATAATGCCACCACCACAGCAAGCCCAGGATACCCCAACACACCTGAAAAGCATGATGCTGTCCTAAAATCCCATATCATGAAGATAACAGAGACCTTTAAGAAAGATATAAATAATTCACTTAAAGAAATACAGGAAAGTACAGGCAAACAGATAGGAGCCCTTAAAGAGGAAACAAATAAATCCCTTAAAGAAATACACGAAAACACAATCAAACAGGTGAAGGAATTGAACAAAATGGAAGTAGAAACATAAAGAAATCACAAAAGGAGGCAACCCTGGAAATGGAAAACCTAGGAAAGAGATCAGGAGCTATAGATGCAAGCATCACCAACAGAATACAATAGAAGAGAGAATCAAAAGTGTATGTTTTGGGAAATATTAAAAATGAACAGTCATGTTCCCAAGCTTGTGCCAGCAGCTCTCTGCCCCAGTGGCCTGACAAGCCATGCACCCGCACTGGCATGGCCGACCTGTTTTTATCTCGTGGAGACTCTGATTCAATGCTCCAAAATCTCTCCACCCAGCCCCCTAATTTCCTATTGGTAGGTTGTTACCACACCAGCTCCACACTTCAAAACCCCCACCACCTTTGTGGTGCACATCTGGCAACCTCAAGCTTTGCAGCTATACCTTTCTCTCTTGAACCCAGACGAGTCGCTGCATGAAGGAAAACACAACACAAACTTAGTTCAGAAACATTGCTAACTCAGTCGCTGGGCGCAGAAACTAAAATCCTAACTTGTAAGCCTTATTAAATCTAAATCCTCTGGTGGTGAATCCTGATGGATCCGCCATTGAAACCAGGAGACACTTGTAATTACATCTTGTCCTCACACTATCCCTGTCCAGAAGGACCTAACTCTCTCCTGCTTCCCCTCTTCCTCTGTCCAACCCAGAATTCCTGCCTACTTGCCTAGTGATTGGCTCCTTTATTCATTAGGGGATTGGCTCATAAGAAGTCACCTGAATATGACTCACTTCTTGTCTGCAATCCCTTCTAGGAGAGTAGAATCAGCAACAAAATACAAACCGCACCAGATCCACAGAGAACGGGTGTAAAAGATGCTGTAAAAGATCTACACAACAATCAAAGAAAATACAAAGTGTAAAAAGATCCTAACCCAAAACACCCAGGAAATTCAGGACACCATGAGAAGATCAAACCCAAGAATAATAGGAATACAAGAGAGGGAAGATGCCCACCTCAAAGGACCAGAAAATTTCTTCAACAAAATCATAGAAGAAATGTTCCCCAACCTAAAAAAAGAGATGGCCATAAATGTACAAGAAGCCTACAGAACACCAAATAGAGTCTACCAGAAAAGAAAACTTGTCAGGAGCCAACAAGTATGTATGGAATCATCCCGCAGTTCCATGTACCTGGGTTCCCTCAGCTGGAGGTTTTAAAGGACCTGAAAAATAGAGGGTCGAGAAACAAGAGACTGGAGGCCAAGTATCCTTCATATCAAGGCTTCACTTTACTTAGAAATATTTAGAGAATATATAAGCAGACTGAAAACTGAAACTGAATCTCCAGGTACAAGATATTTGCATAACATAAACACTGCAGCAGACATTAGACTCCAGAGTCTCCAGCAACTAAAAGTCCCCAGGCAGGTAGGCATGTTCGTATGTCAGCGTGACTTCCAGGCAACTCTTGAGAGAACTGACAATCTGTAGAGGGCTGTTGTCTTGTCTTGGCCCCGCACGTAGTAGCCTCCAAGCAGCAGGAGGCCGCCAGAGTCCAGTGGCTGAAGCAGAGTGGGGGGTGTGGGGGTTGGGAGTGGGGGGGATGCAACACAAGTAGAAAGTAACAACTAGCAGGTGATCTTCCTCAGATAGGCCTGCCTTGGATTATAATCTATATGTATTTGCTCCACTAGGCAAGGCCCAGGAAATATATATGTGTAAGTACATATATATATGTGTATGTATATATATATATATATATATATATATATATATATCACTAGATATTAGTGCACCCTTTTAAGCAGAACTCTGAAGAACAACGAAGATGTACTGTCTTTTAGTGATGCTATATACACACATCGATGATTTCTTAATCCTAAATGATGATCCTGTAAGAATTCCTAAAATTATAATAATTATTGAGCACTTGTATAATCACACTGCAATTAAATCCTTCAGATAAAACTGTGATGAGAACTCTGACAGTGTTTAGTGTCATGAGTTAATTGCTTCTGAGATAGCAAGCAGGCATCTACTACTCAGAGTACATTACAAGAGGCTGTAAAACTATTAACCAAAGGTCATAAAAGGGAACTAATGATTTATTATAGATGCTGGGACAGAGACGAAATATTGACTGAGTTTATCTATACAAACCTTCACTAATACCTTGATCACAGAAGTTATGGTTTTTAACTCTCCATGAACCTGCAAAGCTGGTGACAGGTGATATATGTTTAGCCAGATAATTACTACCAATGGATATCCATGTAAACATTCTCTGTTGTAAACTTCTTATTTATGACTTAAATTTATGTGTAAACTTGTGATTAACTTTTAACCATCACATCTTTAAGATGTATAAGTGCTGAGGACGAAGAGAGGAGGAACTCCTTATCCTTTTCTTTAGCCTGAATCCCTTTAACTGCTGATTCCCCCATTTCCTTGCATTCTGCTTATCTCCTTTTTGCTTAGACAAACCTTATGGAACCTCACGAACAGAAAGTCTTCTAGAAGGCAAAAGACACAGTCAATAGGACAATTTGGCAACCTGCACATTGGGAAAAAAAAAACTTCACTAACTCCACATCTGTTAGAGGGTTAATATCCAAAATATATAAAGAGCTTAAGAAGTAAACTTCTTAAAAACCAAATAACCCAATTTAAAAATGGGGTACAGAGAAAAACAGACGGTTCACAACAAAAGAATCTCAAATGGCCAAGAACCACTTAAAGAAATGTTCAAAGTCCTTAGTGATCAGGAAAATGCAAATCTAAACAGTCCCGAGATTCTACCTCTCACTACTCAGGATGGCTAAGATCAAAATCTCAAGTGACTATACATGTAGTGAGGATGTGAAGAAAGAGGAACACTCTTCCATTGCTGGTGGGATTGCAAACTTGTATCACTCTGGAAATCATTCAGAAAATTGGAAATAGTTCTCCAACTATACCACTCTTGGGCATACACTCAAAAGATGTCTTACCGTACCACAAGGACATGTGCTCCACTATTTCATAGTGGCCTTATTTGCAATAGCCAGAAGCTAGAAACAACCCAGATGCCCCTTAATATGGATACAGAAAATGTGGTTTGTCTACACAATAGAATACTATTCAGCTATTAAGAATGAGAACATGGTGAATTTTGCAGGGAAATGGTGGGAACTAGAGAATATCATCCCGAGTGAGATAACCCAGGCCCAAAAGGACATGCATGGTAATCCACTGACAAGTGGATATTAGCCAAAAAGTACAGAATACCTAGGATATAACCCACAGACCATAAGAAGATTAACAAGCAGAAGGCTCAAGTGAAGATGCTTGAATCCCACTTAGAAGGGGGGAGAAAGCAATCTTGGAGGCAGAGGGAGGGAGGGCCCTGGGTGGGAGAGGGTATGGGGAGGGGAAAAGGGGGACAGGATCAAATACGGGAGTATAGAAGAAAAGCTTAGTGGTTCAGCAGAATGAATGGAAATATGTGGCCTTGTGGGGTGGGAGTGGGGTATCCTCTAGAAAGTATCAGAGAGCTGGCAGGTGAGGGACTCTCAGGTCTCAATGGAGATGACCTTAGCCAAAATGCCCAACAGTTGGGAGAGGGAACTTGAAGAGTCCACCTCTAGTAGATAGATAGGGCCTCAAGTGGAGGGATGGGGTTACCATACCCCAGTCAAAATATCTGATCCAGAAGTGTTACTCTCTAAAAGAATTTCAGGGAAAAAAGTGGGGAAAAGAGGAGGGAAAGGTAATCCATTGACCCATCCACTTAGGATCTATCTCATGGGGTAGGATGCTCCAAGGCCTGACACTGTTATTGATGCTATGATGTGTTTGCAGACAGTAGCTTTGTGTGGTTGTCCCCTGAGAGGCTCTACCAGCAGCTGACTGAGACAGATGCAGTTACTTACACCCAACCACTGAACTGAAGTTGGGGATCCCTATGGTTGAATTAGGGGTAAGATTAAAGAAGCTGAAGAGTAGAGCAACCCCATAGGAAGACCAGCAGTATCAACTAAGGACCCCAGAAAGCCCCCAGAAACTGAACAACCGACCACGCAGCATTCATGTGCTGTTTCGAGGCCCCTGGCACATGTATAGCAGAGGATTGCCTGGTCTGGCCCCAGTAGAAATAAGACACACCTACACTGAGAGAGACTTGAGGCCTGGTGATGGGGGGGAGCATCTTCTTGGAGACAGTGGGGAGGAGGAATGGGATGAGGAACTGTGGGAAGGGGGGATGGAAAGGGGCAATGGCTGGATTGTAAATAAAATAATAGTCATAATAATAAATAATAACAAGAAAAATATTTTTGAACAAAATATAGATGAATATTCATATTAGAAATATTAAGATAGGCAAGGAACAAAAAAAAACAAAAACATACACCTACTGATACCATGGCCACATGAACGGGATAGGATATTTATTAGAAGAAATCGGGGGCAGGGGAGGGAGGGAAAAAAAAGAAGAAATCAGGGACCTCCAAGGGATGCTGAGAGGAAAATAAAAATGTTCTTCATAGATTGTGATGAGTATGTTAAATTCTCTCCTGTAACAAAACACCTAAGCATAGGAATTAAAGGGCTGAAGGATCTGTTCTGATTCACACTTCCAGAAACTTCAGTGCATCATGGGAGCATAGGCCTGGTGGAGCAGAGAAATTCACATTCTATCAGAGAAGCTAGGATATTCAAGTCAGAACTACAAACCCTTCCATTTTCACCTTTCCTTTTACCTGAACCGCCAGCCTTGGGAACAAGAACACCTATATTCAGGGAGTATTCTTCCTGTTGTTAATTCTCCTGGAAAACAACTTCACAGGCAGCGCAGAGGTGTGTGATAGTGAACTCTCAGGTAGTCAAACTGACAATTAAAATTAACCACCACAGTGACAGATACACAGTCATAGATATTTGCCAAAGCACCTCAAACTACATTCTTAAAAAAACACTATAATTATATCATATCTCAAAGGAAATAAATGTGCAATGGATAGGTTGGTTTTTATATTTTAAGGCAAATTATATTCTGACCTTGTGTTATGACAGGATGAGACTCTCTTTCTGATAAGATGGGTAATATTTCACCAGCTATTAATTAAATGCCCACAACATGCCAATCACCTTGCTGGAATAGTGGACCCAATGATGTGTAAGAAACATGACTCATGATTTCCAAAATATATTAATAAAAATGGTGTTACATTGTTAATAAAATTCAGTCAACAAGAAGTCACTCCACCAGACTGATGAACATAGGCTCCAAGTGAAAGTAGAAAGATGTTCTTCTGTTTGTGTCAGGAAAAAGAGGTTGAATCTTGGGCCTTGTTTATAGTTAGTATCCCCTCTACTACAAAAAAAAAATTGACTTGTGTAAATCAAAGCATCCAACAGGACCAGTATAAAAAGGGAACACATGTGAAAACCGAATAATTTATTTTCCTGTGAGTAGTGAAACCATCAAATTTTGGGGGTCAGAAGGTTTCTTCATGTAAACTAGAAATTTAATGTTTCAAATTGTGCAGACCTAGAAAATTTGGAGTTTTTTCAAGGACATAGAAAGGAACATTTCAGAGACCAATGTAAATGTGAGAAGACAGAAAGACCTTTATGGGGAAAAATAAGTCTAAATTTGTTATGACACTGAAGACAGGATCTGAGACACAAACTATAGGAACCATGATACAGAGAAAAGAGATAACTCACTGGCAGGGACTTTGGAATTCAGAAATAAGTCATGAACACTAAACACAGGTAATTTCTGGAAGTTTGTGAGTAGCTTTTCTGTTTGTATATATTGAGAAATCTAGACTTTGAGTTTAACATGTAAAGGAAACTCAGTGCCATGTAGGATAATATATATATGCCCAAAGTCATATCAAAAGCTTGTGTTTGTAGACCTTATAGTTTTATGTCTTATTGTCTTAACCAAGTGACTCTCATATAATCACTTATTATATATAAAGAAATAAGTAAAAAAATATATTACTAATCTTTTACATGAGAAGAAGTTAGGATGGGCATAGGTTTGATCATCTGCTCGAGGTCACTCCATACATGGGCAGTTAAGCCAGAACTGATCCCAAGAACTCAATGTCCAAGACTGGGCTCCAGTAGTACCTAAGATTACAAATATAAAGTGAGAGGAAGCAAGTCTAACTGGGATGAGCACACCAATTTCTGTAGCAATGTGTCATTCCTTCAATTAGTCCATTAAATAAAAGACAATTCAATAAAAGTAGGTAATGACTTTCCACTTTAATTGTCATTAGGCTTAAATTACAGAGGTGCTTCTCATCTGTTTCCAGGAAAGCCAGAAAGCGGGAACAATGAAAGTTGGAGACAGTAAGGATTTCTTTTTCTTTTTGTAATGACGTTACCTAGGTCTAAATGTAGGTATCTTGTCCATAAATCAACGATTCCTCCAAAGCAATCTTTTGAAAATAAAAGGTTTCCAAAATCTGACCAGAAACTATACATAAAACCAGCCACGATGGTCCATTTCTCCCAATACTTGGATTTTATTCAGATTTTCTCAAAACTCATCTGTTGAGACACAAAAAGAGATTAAGAGTCTTGTAAACCCTATTAAAAATGAGGTACAGAACTAAACAAAGAATTTTCAACTTAGGAATATCAAATGGCAGAGAAGCACCTAAAGAAATGTTCAACATCCTTAGTCATCAGGGAAATGCAAATCAAAAGGACCCTGAAATTCCACCTTACACCAGTTAGAATGGCTAAGATAAAAAATTCAGGTGACAGCAGATGCTGTAGAGGATGTGGAGAAAGAGGAACACTCCTCCATTGCTGGTGAGATTGCAAGCTGGTACAACTACTCTGGAAATCAGTCTGGCATTTCATCAGAAAGTTAGACCTGAGGACCCAGCTATACCACTCCTGGGCACATACCCAAAATATGCTCCAACATGTAACAAGGACACATGATCCACTATGTTCATAGCAGCCTTATTTATAATAGCCAGAAGCTGGAAACAACCCAGATGTCTCTCAACAGAAGAATGGATATAGAAAATGTGGTGCCTTTACACAATAGAGATCTACTCAGCTATTAAAAGCAATGCCTTCATGAAATTCGCAGGCAAATAGGTGAAACTAGAAAATATCGTCCTGAGTAACGTAACACAGTCACAAAAGAACACATGGTATGTACTCACTGATAAGTGGATGTTAGGAAAAAAGCTCCAAATACCCATGATACAACTTACAGAGCATATGAAGCTCAAGAAGAAGGAAGACCAAAGTGTGGATGCTTCAGTCCTTAGAAGGGGAAACAAAATAATCACAAGAGGTACAGGGTGGGAGGGACTTGGGAGGAAGAGATGAGGGGGAGAGGAAAAAAGAGGGCAGGGTCAAGTATGGGAGGAGACAGGGGAGATGTACAGAGGGTCAGGATTTTGAACAGAGGTGTGTAGTAGCAGAGGATGGGGAACTGGGGTAGCTACTAGAAACTCCCAGATGCCAGGAAAGCAAGAGGCTCCCGGGACCCAGTGAGGACGATGACATTGGCTGAAATACTCAACGAAGGGGAGGGAGAATTTGTAGAGACCATATCCAGAGGTTAAGCATCATAGCCCCCAGTTGAGGGATGGGGCCAACCACCCTTCTCAGAATTTTAACCCAGAATTGCTTTTGTCTAAAGGAAATACAGGGACAAAGAGTAGAGCAGAGATTGAAGGAAAAGCCATCTAGAGACTGCCCCACCTGGGGATCCATCCCATATAGTTACCAAACACAGACACTATTGTGGGTGCCAAAATGTGATTGCTGACAGGAGAGGAGCCTGATATAGCTGTCTGCTGAGAAGCTCTGCCAGAGCCTAACAAATACAGATGTGGATGCTTGCAGCCAACCACCGGACTAAGAACAGGGACCCCAATGAAAGAGTTATGGGAAAGACTGAAGGAGCTGAAAGGGTTTGCAACCCCATAAGAAGAATAACACTATCAACTAACCAGATCACCTAGAACTCCCAGAGGCTAAACAACCAACCTAAGAGTACACATGGAGGGACCCATGGCTCCAGCTACATATGTAGCAGAGGATGGCCTTATCTGGCATCAATGAGATGGGAGGCCCTTGATCCTGTGAAGGCTTGATGCCATAGTGTAGGAGAATGCTAGGGCTGTGAGGTGGGAGTGGGTGGCTGGGTGAGGGAGCACCCTCATAGAAGCCGTGTGTGTCGGGGGGAGGGTCGTGGGACAGAGGGGATTTTGGAAGGGAAACAGGGATAACATTTGAAATGTAAATAAATAAACTAAACAATAAAAAATTATGCTAACATTTCTTTTCTTTCTTTCTTTTTTTTTTTTCTGAAAGAAAAAAAGTGGGGGTGATTTCTGGAGACCTAATACACTGGGCTACCATTTGCCTAAATCAAGATCATGTCTTGCAATCATACTGTAGTTGGTTTCTTACCTGTCAACAACAACAACAAAAAAAATCATTAATTACTAAATCTGTCCATTGATTCATCTTAGTGGCATGAAGATCTTACTACATGCCAGGGGTTGAATTAAGTGAGTGGGATTTCGGTCCAAATGGATCCTAGTGACAGCTAGGAGAAGTTAATAGTAAACAAGTAGGTAGACAGCCAACACCTGGTAAGGATCATAAGGAGGAGAGCAACATTTTAGTGAGGATGTCTAGAGTGAAGAAACTCCCAAATACAAGACAAGGCAAATGAAAGCAACTTAAAGGGGGTAGAAGAGAGCTAAATTTTGTTCACTTTCTTTTGTCTATTTGCTAATATGCTGATATCTTCATATGCACCTTCTAATGTGATCTGCCTCTAACATCTACTACACATTACCTGCTGTTATTTATGTATTCCCATAAAGGAACAATGGACTAGACGATCTAATTATTTAAATCCATCTTGCTGTGATAGTTAAAAACTTCAGACTCTAGAATGACTCCCTGAGTTCAAGCTTCATATCTGTGTCTTATTATTTGTGAACATAAGCTGTTATTTCACTTTCCCATATGTTAGTTTTCTCATCCATAAAATGAGAATAATTATATAACCCTTCCCATGGGGTTGCAGTTAAACTTATATGAATTCTTTGTGCCTAGCAATTATGAAGAGATATGAAAATGCGATTACATTTTTCTTTTTTAATCAATTTTGTCAGTTTTATATATGTATATAATATTCAAATTACTCTCTCTTCCACCCTTTTTAATATTCCTCCTATCCATGTCAAACATGCTCAAACCTTAACAAACCTTACTGGTCACATTTCCAAATTCATGGAGTTTATCCAGGGTTGCCTATAAGTATTGGATTGAAATTATCCATTGTAACCTGGTGGCTTCAGCTTTGGGTACACAAATTACTCTTAATAGCATTACTATGATAGCCAATTTTAATGTATCAACTTGTCTAGACCAGTAATAAAACATTAGACTAGCTATTTCTGTAAATCAATATTTTTGTACGTGTGATTAGCATTTCAATATATGGACTCCGAATAAAACAGACTCCCCTTTATAATACAGATGTGTATTAATCAGCTAAAGATTTTGAGAATAAAGATATTTCTCTTGAAGAAGGAATGGGGAGTTTCCAGTAAATTAATGACCTGGGGAGAAATCTCTGCTGGCAAGGCACTTACTACAAAAATAACCTGGACTGACTTTAGTGCCCAAAACCTACATTAAAAATTGTTAGTAAGGTGGCATGCACATGTGATCTTAGTATTGGGGAATGTGGGGGGTAGGCAGGTGCCTAGGTGCTACCAGCCACCCTGGCCTACTTGATAAATTTCGGGCCAGTGAAATACTCTATGTCTAATAAAGTTGACTAGCCACTGAAGACTGACGCCCAAGGTTTTCTTCTGGCTTCTGCATGCATTCACACAAATGTGCACACCTTGTTTACACACACGCATGTCTACTAACAAATATATCAAATCTTACATGAGCTGCCAGCTTTCTTCATCTCCCTTGTGGTTATTGAACTTTACAGTTACCACAAAAGGGCTTGCCTTCTAGGCTATGTTTCTCTGGGGCTCTTGCTCACACTAGGATCGAAGCCTGGACATACCACTAGTGCTGAAGGCAGAGGTCAATTCTTTTGCTATGGGAGTTTGAGAAGTTGAACTTCAAAGTGGCTCCATTTAAAACATAACGAAATAAATAAACAAATCGGGTAGTTTTCACTGAGTAAGGTCATAGCCCCCAAGTGGGAAGCAACCTGAATACAGGTCTTTCTGCAGTTGAATTCAGAACCTGTCTCCTCTGAGAATTTTGTCACCATGAACAGAAGCACAATTGTCAAGCTGTATTTCTTTCATAACAGAGAGAAAAGTTGAAAATGAGATCCTAGACTTTCAGCAGTTTGGGAACTGCCCTAATTTCCTTTTCTCCTTTGCTTTTGTGCCAGCTGCAGACTTTAATTAAACTCGGATGAGTCTCCTAAACTAGGCAGGCTTTCCAGAGAAAACAAGGACACCTCCTTGCAGAGAAGATCTTTCCATCACCCTCCAACTTCATTTGTTCTGTTTTCTACTGTCCACGTTAGTGACTGGAAGCCTAGCTAACCCTGGCACCATGCTTATTCTTGCTCTTTGTTCCCCTCCACTTAGCAGCTTTTATTAGAAGGTCCTGGTCTATGCATTACTGCCATGGGTAATTCAACGTAATATTTCATTGAAGTAATTGTGGCAAATTACTAGACTGGTTTATCATTTCAATTTTTTATTTTAAAGCACTCTTCATGGCCATGGGATAAAACCATCTATCTGTATTTATAGGTTAATTAACACAACCCTTTATGATAGACAGCAATAAAATGTGAAATGAAGAGAAAGCATAATCCTATTAGTCTGTAGACAATGACAAATAAATTGGGGATTGTTTCAGAATACTCCAGAAACTCAATACTTCAGTGCACTGGGCTATTTTATGTACCCATATTTTGAAGACTATCCTGTGTAATACAGCTATCTGACACTCACTAGTAACCTCAACACCATGATATTGTTACTTAAACAACTCAGTATCTTTTTATTTTCTTTAAAAGTTCAATCTGAAGCGACTTTCTCAAATTACATCACTGGTGGTCTTGATTTTTGGTTTCATTTTGTTTTGTACTCGCTGTCTAAACTTAGCTAGCCTGGAATACATTGTGTAAACTATAGTTACCTTGAACTTGTACTTTTCTCTATGTGTCTCTTTCCAAAGGGGATGCAGGTGTTCATGGATCATTGTCTTTCTTACTTTATACAGGTCACATATAGGACAATTATAGAAAATAGCATTAACTTAGAAAAATAAGAGGGTTCAGTGACTGGGTAAGTGATTAACAAGATACAGGGATGCAAACACTATGGATAAGAACACCTCCTATCTTGTGCTGATGAAGGACAACAAGGAGTATGGGGACATGGAGCATGGTAGTGGGTGAGATGGTCTTCAATACAAAACAACTGAGATTCAGAAGATGCAGAAGATCAAGAGTATCTGTTACCATTTTCATTTCTATAACAAAAATTCTTGTATAAATAACTTTAGGAAGAAGGTGGGTTTTTTTTTTTTTTTTGACTCTTCACGATAGATACATTATCTGTGGCTGGAGAGAGGTTCATGGTGGCCAGGAAACAAGAAGAAAGATAGAAATGGGAGACAACTTTCAAAGGCCCTTCATTCAGTGATATGGAGGCCAAACTCCATTAAAATTTTAATTCAAGAGATAATCCAGTTTTTAATGCAAGAACCCTTCAGAGCCTTGGTGGCTTGAGAGAAAGGTTGGCATTTAAGAACACTAGGTGCTCTTCCAGATGGTGTAAGTTTGGGTCTGAATAATCCTATTACGTAGTTCACAATCATCTGTAACTCCAGCTCCAGGAGATCTCATACCTCTTTCTTGCCTCCAACAGCATGCACACATGCTTGAGCACACACACACACACACACACACACACACACACACACACTCATACGACATGAATACACACACACACACACACACACACAAATAAATCTTTAGAAACAAATATGATTCAATCACTTTTTAGTTTTAAATCCACCAACTGGGGACCAAGCCATGAACATTTTAGGAGATATTTCATATCTGTTCCACGACAACAAACAAGACTAGTTTTTTGTTTTGTTTGTTTTTAAAAACCTAAGTTCAGCTATCAAACCAGGATTCATCCATACCAAAGCACATTATTTAATCACTCTCTTAGCCTCTAGAAGTTATGGAGAAGCCTGCCATATTCCATGTTAGATACAGAAGTTATTTATTTAGTAAGAGTACATCATGTGTCAAGGCCTTAATAGGCAATAGGGATATGGCAATTAATAAAGAAGATGCAAAACCCTCTATATTCTCTACATAGTCTGTTAGAGAGAAAGATACTATATCATCTTAAAATAGCTTATACTATTTAGAATTATAAAAAGTTCCATGAAGAGAGAGGAAAGGAGAGGAGGAGGAGGAGGAGGA
>JADRCC010574542.1:0-15428 GCA_019843855.1 Hylomyscus alleni | reverse complement strand
TGCTGGCTAGATACTTCGAGGAGGTTTTCTTTGACTCCAGAGCCTAGCCAGGTGCCTGAATTCAGGTGCACACACCCAGGTGGAGCTAACCAGGTGTGCTTATGACTTGAGCAGAGCCAAGGGTGACAAAGAGGGAGGCAGCAAAGACTGCAGAGAACAAGGAAGAACATTCAGATGCATTATTGGAAAACTATAGTTTAAGAATTATTATTATTATTATTTCTACAAATGGTTATTTGTGTTACAGCTCTGAGGGGAAGGTATCCGGGCAGTCAAGAGCCAAGGAATACCACAAAGTCACACTGCACAACAAGCCTCATACAAGACATTTATTGAGAAAGACATAAGAGGGTGGCTGCCTCTTCTCAGGAAAGAAACAGCAAAGAACTGAGCAGGAAGCAGGCTTTATGTAGGTTCTTGGTGGGGGTGAGTGAGGGGTCAGCTTTCCAGGATGACCTGGGATTGGTAGAATTTTGTGGCCTGACCTTGGGACAAGCTCAGGGATTGGTGGGATTCTTTGGCCTGATCTTGTTTTCCCCCACCAACCTCTGTAGGTCACAGTTTGAGTGTCTGCATCTCAAGGGGTTTGTAAAGGGTTGTTACAACCCTTAGAACAGTTTGAGGGATGGAGCCTTGCTACTGGTACCTCAAGGGCCTTACAGTAGTAGTACTGAAACTCTTTCCTACCAGGAAATGACAAAGGAAAATTTCTTGAGGTTCCTGTAGCCATAAGGAATAGGACCAGAAGTGAGGGCTGTGTGCAATGGGTAGACAAATTTTATCTCAGGACTTTCTAGGATCTGATGACCTGTCTGGGGAAGAAGTGGTATTCCACATCTTCTCTAGCATCATCCTCATTCTCAGGACTCCTCACTTTCTATGGTCCAGCCATATTGGTCTCTCAGATACTCTAGCTTCCTTCCTCCCTTCTTTCAGCTTCTTACCCCAATTTGCTTAACACTAAATTAAGGTAGGCACCCCACCCATATTGTATGTATTTGGTAAAACTTGTCATTTTGTATTGTGTGACTAGAATTAAAGATATATTGCTACTTGATGCCATTAAGTTGTTAGGTGAAAATTACTCTGCTTAAGACTAGCATTTGGGAGAGAGAGACAAGTGATCAGGAGTTCAAAACCAGCCTGAGCCACCTAACAAGTTCAAGGCCAGCCAGGACTGTGTGAGACCCTTTCTCATAAATAAGGAAGAAAAGAGTATGGGAAAGGAAGAACAATGGGAAGAAGAAGAAGAAAAGGGAAAGGAAGGAAGGAAAAAGGAAGGAAGAAAGAAGGAAGAGAGAGGAAATTTTAAAAAGAGGAGAAAAGATAAAAGTAAAAATAAATCAACTATATAAATAGCGTACAACACAGTGAGTGGTACTTCATCTTCAAGTTATAGATAGCAGTCCTGAGGGTGATGTGGTTCAGGAGCTTATGTGGCAAAATTAGTAGCAAGACTCTTCTTTTGAGAAGTTGAGGGGTATTTATATTTCTCCAGGAGTCTGGGGAGGAGGCAGGGGATAAAGAGTAAGGTTTGGGGTATAGCAGAATATCAAGGCATCTGGGGAATATTTTGAGAAAAGGAAAGTTTTAGTGTACAATCTGAAGGTGTGAGGATTGCTACAAGTAAACCCTATCTTGATGATCTCCCCACATGTCAATCTAATAACCCATAAATTGTCTTATATAAACAACGTGTAAATTGAAACCGGACTATGGTTCATGCCCAGTTGTTCATGTGTAGACCAGAAATAGCATACATAAAGGAATTGGGTGGCCCATTGGCTGAACAATCATGAGTATGGCTAGGAAGACCATGAAAACCCAAAAGAGTACACATACACACACACACACACACACATACACACAAACTTGGGGTGAGCAGGAAGTGGTGGTGTTTGGGTTGTGTTCTAGTTTGCTGTTCTGTCACTGCATAATAATGCACTCTGAACCAAAAACAACTTCAGAGAAGAAAGTGGGTTTGGAAACAACCTATCATTGAGAGAAGTCAGAACAGAAACTCAAGGAAGGAGCTTGAAGCCGAAAGGATGGCAGATCACTCCTTAATAGCTCATTAGCTCATGCTCAGCTAGCTTTCTTACACAGCCCAGACCTACCTAGCTAGTGCTGCCCACAGTGGGCTGGGCCCTCCTACACCAAAAATCAACAAAGATAACCTTTCAAATACATGGCCTCAGACCAAAATGATCGAGATAGTTCTTCAACTGTGGTTACCCACTTCCTATGAGACCTTAGGTTATGTCAAGTTGATAGTAAGAACTAACCGGGAAGAGTATAGGATTCATCATAGATAGAAGATGTTCCCAGTTATTATTCAGTGGTACTTAAATATCTGTGTTATCACATATCAATATTTGTCTCTCCCCATGTAGACTCACAAAGATGAAAACAGTACACCATTCTCACTTGTGTCTTAAGCACTTGATCATACCATGGACACGATTGGTAGTCAATATTGATTCATTGAGTGGAGGATGGGGAGATGAATGGATAGATGCCATATCTTCCAGGAGTTGATAAATACTGGGAGAGGTGATACAGAAACCATCAGAGAAATAGCTAATAACTATCTGGGAGGATAGGAGAGAGAAAGTTAAGGGATGAGTCTGTCCGCAAGGATTTCTGATATCTGGAATAATAATAATAATATCTAGCATATTCTAGTAGATATAGCAAGGAGAGTGGGGCTACATCCTTCAGTTACAGAAGACCTTCTTCCTGTACTCTCACCAGGGAGAGAAACTTGCCTAGCTACAAGTAGGAATTATATCCTCTACAATAAAAATTTTGAGCACATAAAGTTCACTGTTAAAAGGCAAGGTCTTTTTTAAGAGTAAGTAATACTAAGTGTGTTTCAGGATGTGTGTGGGGGGCATCAAATTCTGACTCAGGCATTGTGCAGAATTGTTCATGGAGCACCTCACTTAGTCCTCACAACAGAACCACTAAGGGATGGCAATATTGCTGTGGGTAATAAGGACGCTGGACTTCTGGTTCAGTAACTCTCCCAAGACCATTGGTGCTAAGACTTGAATACAGGCGTGGTATGTCAAGCTTTAGTGGGGTGGGGAAAGGGAGGGGGGAAAAGAGGGAGAGAGAGAGAGTGTCAGAGAGAGAAAGTCAGAGGGAGGAAGAGAGAGAGTCAGAGGGAGGAAGAGAGAGAGACTGTGAGTACATACATGTATATTGGAGGTCAGAGATCAACTTTGGGTGTTTTCTAGAACACTTTCTACTGTGTTTGAGACATGACCTAACACTGGCCTGGAACTTGTCAATGTAGCATCTGTGATTGGCCAGTCTTTTGCTGCCATCTCAGCCCTAAGGTTACAAGTGCACATGATGGTGATGGAACTCAGGTCTTTATGCTTGCATGGACAAGTGCTTT
Source organism: Hylomyscus alleni (assembly GCA_019843855.1). NCBI lineage: Eukaryota > Metazoa > Chordata > Mammalia > Rodentia > Muridae > Hylomyscus > Hylomyscus alleni. The sequence goes on along the minus strand of JADRCC010574542.1, from coordinate 12,022 downwards.
ACTAATTGAGCTATCCCACTGGTCCATATCTTGCTTTCTATGATCATCACCACATTAGGACACCCAGGACATTTTTCCGGCATCCTTCTTGTCACCTATTCACTTAGACTGTGTGTGTCATCCCCTACTGCAAGGTCTGGGGCAACCTCTGAGCATGTTTCATGCTTTCACAGAATGATCCAACCTTTTGCAGGATCTTTGGAGCTGAGGGAGTTCCCTTGAGACAGGGAACTGATTCTTCTGGAGTCTCATGTTCTAGACGATAGGCTACAGTCCTGCTCTGACTAGGTCTTCTCCATCTGGCACAAGACCAGGACGTTGGGGTCAATTTCCCTGTCTGGCTATTCCTGGAAGCCTTCTGAGTTTCAGTTGCAGACAGATAAGCTAAGCACGTCTCTTTCCCGGCCTTTCCACATGACTGTGCCTCCTTATAACTCCTTCATTTCTTTGCTCTCTTTGATCAGAGCTCTCTGGGGTACAGTAGAGGAAGGGGAGGAGAAGAGCCTGAATTCCAAGCCTGAGGCTCCCTGGAAGGTGGCCAGTTCAGTCTGCTGAATGTAAGGGAGCAGCAGGCACACTCAACCTCAGAGATCCCTAGAGGGAGGCTATGGCTGGTGCCAAATTCAACTCACTATATGCTGTCCCTGCAGCTCAGGGGTAGATCTCTGCCCCGGATCTGTGGAGTACAAATCTGGATCTAACATCATTAAATTGGTGCCTGTTGGGATGGGTCAGTAAGTGCCAGGCTTCAGGGAATTTACACAGAAGGTTCTGCTCCGCCCATCTCCATACCGCAACTGGACTCATTTTGGAGACCAGCTGGCAGGCATCTCTTGCCCTTCTAGAGCTTTCTAAAGCAGCTAAGGGACAGAATGACTGGAAAATGGTGCCCTTAGGACACAGAAAACCTCCTTCAGCAGTTGGATTATACACAGAGGAGATAGGAAATGAGGAGGGAGGTGGCTTGAGATTCCTTACTAGGATGAGTTTTCATTCATTCCCCCATTTCTGAATGGAGCCTGTGTCCATCTTCCTCCTGAGGCTCCCATCCTTCCAGCATGGGCTCTGTGCTTGTGTGCATGTGGGTGTACTTGTATGTGTCAGGGTGCACATATGTGGGCGTGGCCAGAGGACAACTTCAGTTGTTATTCCTCAGACACCACCTATTTTATTTTTATTTTATTTTATTTTATTTTATTTTATTGAGACAGGGTCTCTTACTGCACTAGAACATAACAAGTAAGCTGGGCTGTGTAGCCAGAAAGGCGTTGCAGTTTGATCTATTGCTATGTATTATAATGCTAAATTCTGTACCCAAAGGTCTAGGTCTACAAGTGACTTCTTCTGTTTATCAGCTTTTTGTTGTGCAAACCTTGTTTCTTGATTTAAAACTATTGGTTGAACCAAATTGGCTACAGTCAATTACTGGAGGTATTAGAGGTAGGTGGTGGGTTTGGAATGACCTGGTTGGAGGAGAGACCAAGGAGGAAGGAGGAAGAAGGAAAATAGAGGAAGCCGCCATGAGGGGAGATGGACCATGAGCACATGGCCAGGAGAAACAGCCAGTATCTGGGGTACACCCCTGGGGAGGCAGCCAGGCCATCAGTTAGAAGAGCAGATTAGGGATTACCCCCCAGTAATTGTCAAAGTCAAATAAAATAACAATAGTCTGAGTCTCATTTATTTGCAAACTAGTTGTGGCTAAGCTTAAATTACTTGTACTACACAAAAAGGCCCGGGATTCACTCATCTCTGCTTCTCCTGGGCTGGGAGTACAAATGCATACCATGGTTATTTGTTGTTGTTTAATCTGGCTTTATCAGGTGTTCTGTGGATGACAATCAGGCCCTCATGCTTCTAAGGCAAGTGCTTTAGCAACTGAGCTCTCTTCCCCAGCCTTGCCAACTCTGCTTCTTCCTCCCAATCTCTCTGCAACCCGGAGTGTTTGTTTCAGTGAAAAGCTTCGGCCCCTGGGAAGCTGTGCACTGGAGTCCTGGAGCCAGCAGTCCTGGCACTTGTTGTCTTAGCTACAAACCCCTGTCTGGTCAGCTGCAGCTTCTTCTGAACATGTAAGTAAGGGCCCTAGAACCATGGAGAAATTCCCTGGGCCTCCTCACAGCAGGTTGTAGAGGAAGTGGGTACTTCCTGAAGGTCACCCCTCTAGCTTGACCCCACTGCAGATGAGGGTCTGACTCCTCTCTAGTAGTCATTGCTTACAGTCTTGACTGACTCTCCAAGGAAAAAGCAAAGCGTTGCCATTTTCATCATGCCAGGTTACCTCCAGCCAGCTCCAAGACAAAAGACCCAAAGACAATTTTCTGTTTCTCCATGCTACCTAATAAGTACATGGGAGCACATTCCAAGCAACAGCTTCTTCGGAGCCTGCGTCCAACCCTTGTCTCATCTGCACACATTTAGGATTTGGAGAAGTCACTCTTTTAAGAAAAAAACCTTCTTGAAAAACATCAATGAAAAACATCTTCGAAGACTGTCTAGCTTAGTGAGATGCTGGGCTCCCTGGTTGGTTGCTCAGAGGGGTGTTTTTCTAGCCCTGGATCCACCAACATCCTTTGTAATCTTTGTGTTCAGCCCACACTCATGGCTACAACCAGCCAAGCCCTCTGTCCAGGTTAGGAGCTGTGCAGCACTCTGGATTCATGTTTGTTCATTTCTTGCACCAAATTAATGGCACTCTCCTGAAGCGGAGACATGACTCAAGTCCAGGAAGGCAGCCAGAGGTTTTCAGAGCCACAAGGACTTTATTTCACTTGTATTCTTCGCCAGCTATGGCCTTGGGTCAGGAATGAAGGCAGTAATGCTCTCTTTATTTACTTCATTAGGAGAAGGGAGATTTGGTGGGGAGAGCCTCTTTCCCTCCTCAGAGCCCTTTGGAGATGTCAGGTACAAATGGAGCCTTGAGCTGAAACCATCTCTGCAGCACTGGCGTGTGGTACACATACATCGGTCTTCTCTGGACACTTTGCTTTTACCTTTGACTTGGCTCCTAAAGAAGGATAAGCTAACATACCAAAAAGAAAGATGAGAATGGTGATGTCAGGGTCAAATATAGGGTGGCCATGTCAAATGTTCCATTCTGTGAGAACTTCAGCTCCCTAATTAACATGCAGGGGCTGTTCCTATACCACACAGGGCTTCCATATAGATTAAAACAGGGTCTCATTGATGCCCTGTGGCACATCTGCCAAAGGTTAGGGTACAGGTGGCTCTTCAGGAGCTCACACCTCCACAGCTGTATGTGAGCATGCCTGACTGAAACTCAGTAGGCAGGGATAGATTCATGTTATTCTAAAACATAGATCATGTCATTTTTGTCCCACACATGTTTTACCTTACTCTTGGTCATAAGTTTAGTCATCATTGGTAAACCGTGACAGAACAGAGTTACCTTTTACAATCACTTTCCCTCATCAATCCTATAAGCCAACTTTTAAGAATCTAGAGGCATATTTTGCCAAAGCATATCAGCCCATTCTCAGGCTGGTAGCTCTTATGGTTTCAAGGACACCAAACAGAAAGAAAATCTCCAAGCCAACCTAGGCAGATTGTCATGGCCTGAGCAGTGTATTATTAACTCTTAGTGATCAGAGTGTTAATTGTCATTAGGCCCAAGACAAAATCTTCAGGCCAAAGCTGTTATTATTCAATTTCTGTCATGATAGAATGTTTCTTTGTAGAATTTATTTATATGTTTAATCTTGGTATTCTTTTGTTCCTTTGTCTTACAACACCAGTGTCCTTGTATGATCTAACTTTTCTGACAAGTGAAGGGAGTTTCTTAATACTTCACTCTTTATCATTTATCCACACCATTGTTTGTCTATCAGTAAGCCCCCTGTGTAGGGCAGAGATAACTCCAGTCAATCTAACTTTGTTGCTGTATCTTTTCCTGAAGGGGCATACTGTGTGTAGCCCCCAATCTTATATGCCATGTAATTGCCTGAGTATATAGTAAGAAGAGGTTCTTAACCTGACCTGCTGCCAACTTCTCTAGCCCACTGAATCTTGTTTACCTTTGTAAGTTTACTTTTCTGGCTATCTTGTTCCTGAGTAACTACAGGAGCAGATGTTCCAAGAGTGTCTTGAAGTCAGAGCCTCATAAGGAGATCTCTGGCATCTTTATTTGAATTCCAACCTTGAGGGTATAAGGAAGACCTTCAGGTAAGCCAGCTAAGGATATGTCCCTAAAAGCTGGAGGGGTAGCATGCTCACGACATTCCTGGGGAAGCTCAGAAGCAGTGCTCCTGCGAGAAGGCATAAATGATTCAGAAGAAGTCTCCCATCAATCCAATATCCCCAAGTTGTACAAGTATTAAAAACCCCCAAGCATGCAGCATGTGGAGGTCATGACAGAAAAGTGAAAGACCTCAGGACAAGGATTGTGTCACTCTGCTCAGCTTCACTCAAGCAGCTGGGCTGGTTTTATGACTTTTGCTCTTCCTGCTGGATACAGCTGTTCCAGAACTGGGTGCAAGACAAGGTTTTAAACAAAAAAGAAAGATGGGGAAAATGAGGAGAAAAGGGAAAGAGAAAGCAAGCAAGTAAGTAGGGCTAGTTAGAGATCAAGGTGTCTGTGCTCATGGCTTGTTCAACTTCATCTATTTGATACCAAAGTGTTGGAAACTTTTCCACACAAAGTATCCCCTTTCTGGGTGGTGTGGAAATGGATGAAGGCCAGCAGAAGGGGACAAGTGACATCTATGTTTCAGGAGGAGGAAGGTCATATATATTTGCTTTAGAAGTTTTGGCTTTGGGGGACAAGGAGGAGAGTGATCCTTGATTGAGTCTGGAGCCTGGGAGCAGGATGGAAGACCTTTGGTATCTCAAAAGGCCAAATGATGCAATATGATTTATGCCGCCTCAAAAGACATAAAGTTCCCAAGTCTCAAAGCTGAGCTAGGAGTCAGCAGGCCAAGGTTGGTGACTTCAGAAGACTGACATAATCAATCTGAAATATATGTTGTTCCCAGAGAGTGGTTTACACACACTGGGGGACACTGTAAGGATATTAGGGCCCACCCTGTCATGCCTTGTAAGCTGAGGTTCTCATGTTCCTTCCAGTCATCTCACCACCTGCTTGCAAGTTGTTTCATCTCAGCCCTCAGGAATAGAGATATTAACTGATAAAAGATTGAGGCTCGCCAGGACAGGGGTTTCTCCTTTGTCCCCCAAGCCCTATACTTTCCTTCCCCTGCAGAAGACAGTGCTGCCCCCTGCTCTGGGTTTCAAGCTATCAGGTAATTCTGGGAGCATTAATGTGTTACACTCTGAAAGTCTGCCCCTTGGCCTGCCAAGTAGATTTAGTTTAAAAATAACTTCTCACAGCTCCGGTTGACAGTAATTTGTGGAATTAAGATGGTGTCAGAGACAATTTTATGAAAGTGAGTGTTGTCCTGAGTGGTTGTGTTTCCTGAAAGATGAGCAGATAACTCACCACAGGACATTCCATTAGCCTGCTTTTACCTCCCCCAAGCCAAAGAAACAGACCCCTGTTTCTCTCTGAGATGGGCCTCATTTTCAGAGTCGACCAAACAGTTCTTGCTGGGTCCAAAGATCAGAATGTGTGCTCGACAGGGGGAAGGGGTGAAGAATGCTAACACTAACACGGACAGGGGATTTATTTAAAAACAAAACAAAACGAAACTATGCTGTCCTGCTCCTAGGAAGCAAAGCAAACCCCAGCTCATTAGCCACTAGGTATTTTCTAAGAGCTGCTGCCAAGTCCTGAGTCAGCACCCACCCTCAGTCACTGAATTAATAAAGGCATCTCCTGGGCTAGGAATTCCTCACTAGTGCTACAGGGGAAGAAAGGTATTGTTTATAGAATTGGGGAGTCCAATGTTAGTCTTGGTTTCAGCCATTGCATGTGAAGGAGGGGCACTAACTATATCTTATATATCCAGTCTCACCATCAGCTTGGATCCACATTTTCACATGTCAGCTTTGCTCTCAGAAGGTTTTTACTCCTTACTACTACATGGCTCACATAATTCCAGAGACTGTCTACTATACTAATTCCGTATCTACAAAGAAAGACATCCCTTGAAAATCCTGATTTAATTTTCAGATTACTATAGCTTAAATCTGGGTGGGTGTCTCCCCCCCCCCTTCCTTCCTTTCTTTCTTTTTAAAGACTGGTTTTATTTTTAATTGTGTGTGTGTGAATGATCACACACGTAAGTTCAGGAACCTGCAGAGACCAGAAGAGGGCATCCAATCTCCTGGAGCCAGAGTTAAAAGAATATGAGTCACCTTGAAACTGAACTCCAAGCTTCTCGCAAGAGCAAGACTCACTCCTTTTTTTTTTTTTTTAAGATTTATTTATTTATTTGTTTATTATATGTAAGTACACTGTAGCTGTCTTCAAACGCCCAGAAGAGGTCATCAGATCTCATTATGGATGGCTGTGAGCCACCATGTGGTTGCTGGGATTTGAACTCAGAACCTTCGGAAGAGCAGACAGAGCTCTTAACCACTGAGTCATCTCTCCAGCCCCAGGACTCACTCCTAAAACACTGAGCCTTTCCCCAGCCCAGTTTTGAACCGCTGGGAATGCTTATGATCACTTACCACCTAATTCACATGTCACAAGCCCACCTCAAAGATGATGGGATTGAATGACGGCTTGAACCTGCCCTTTCGTTTCTTATACCATATGGGGATTCACAGAGTTGTGACCTATAATGCTTCTGCTGTCACCTTGATCTGGGACATCTCAGCCTCCAAAACTCTAAGCAATAACGTTCTCTATTTATAAATCACCCCTGGCCAAGGGATTCCATCATAACAGCTGGACCTGGACCAAGACAATTGGAAGGCATCGTGCCCAGATAGTATAATGACAGATGAACAGAGAGGTAGTCGTGACCATGGAATTAAGGATATGGAAAATCACGGGACTAAGGGTGGGGGTCACAGCATTGGGGTCTCCACTGAGGATGGCATAGAGGAACATGGATGAAGACCTCTGCCACGAAGAGTTACTTTTTCTCATTCCATATCCAGGAAGCAACCAAGAGCCCTTCCAGACCCTGGCCCTACCTACTTCTTCTGTGGTTCCATCTTCAGGGCTCCAGGGATAGCTTCTTTGACATCCAAGCATGATAGATACATTCCAAGCACAAAACAGTCAGGGCCAAGGCCAGCCCAGCTGGATTTCTTTTTTAATCAGGAAAACATCTTTCCCTAAAATGTCTCGTTATCTTTGAGCTGGTTTATTCTCTCACTTCTAGCTTTGAGATATTTGTGGAATGAGAGTGTTTTAAACCAAGGACGTTGAAATCTCAAACACAATAGAAGCACAATACTGCTGAAGAGGGCGATGGGTATCAGGCAGGCATCTAGCGATGTCAGCAGTACTTCTCTGATACAGAAGCACATGCAAGAAGCATATGCTTGACTGTGAGTTGCCACTCACATTCACTTCTCCTTTCCCCACTGAAAGATACCTCTCAAGAAGGACCATTCACCCCTTTGCTAGTGGCATGGGACTAAGCTTCCCTAGAGTTATTTCTGGAAAAAAAATTACAATCTACCTTCCCATGTAGAAGATGCCGTGGCCTTCAGTTGTATGTGTATGTATGTATATGTGTATGTGTGTGTGTGTGTGTGTGTGTGTGTGTGTGTGTGTGTGTGTGTATCTTTAACTTGGAACAGGTGACAGTGTCTAGTTTTATGTCGACTTGACACAGGCTAGAGTCATGAAGACCTCTAACTGAGAAAATGATCAGACCAGATTAGCCTGTGAGCAAGCCTATGAGGTATTTCTTGGTTGATGATTGGTGTGAGGGTCCAACTCCCCCTGGGGTAGTGGTCCCCAGGACTATATAGGTCCTGGACAAATCGTAGGGAGCAAGCCAGTAAGCAACTCTTCCATGGTCTTTGCATGGCCTCAGCTCCTCACTCCAGGTTCCTGAACTGTTTGAATGTCTTCCCTGCCTTCCATTCATAATGTACTGTAATGTAAAGGAGTATGATAAAATCAACACTTTCCTCCACAAGTTGCTTTTGGTTATGGTATTTTTATCTCAACAATAGAATCCCTAACGAAGACAGTCATTGAATATTTTAAACTTAATGATCAGGTATGTTATTTCTTCTTCCTCCTCTTCCTCTTTCTTTCCTCCTCCTCCTCTTCCTCTTCCTCCTCTTTTAGAATTATAATTCAGTAGATTCATGCTAGAAAAAAAACTAGTGTTACCTCTTTAGGCATAATGAGTTCTAAACAGCAGTGCAAGACTTTTGCATCTTTTAAAAATAAGATTCTTTTTTTCAAAGTGTGTGTCTCTGTCTCTCTCTCTCTCTGTTTCTGTGTGTCTGTGTGTGATTATAGGCACATGAGTACTGGTAACTACTAAGATTAAAGCTAGAGTTACTGGCAGCTGGCAGCTGATGTGGGTTCTGGGAACCAAACTCATATCCTTTGCAAAAGCTCTCCACACTCTCAATCACTGAGCCATCTTTCCAGGCCCAAGCTCCTGCATGCTGTATATGCATACACTTTTAGTCTAGGGGAATCCTACACTCATCCTTTTAGGTCAGGAAAACTGTGTAGAGATTGTACTGAGACCAATCTTGGTCCGTGGTGACTAGCTTAGGCTTCTAAAGCAAGTAGAACCCAACACATGGTGGCCAGTGGAACAGCCACGTACCTTGTCACATGTGGTCTTAAAAAACGGCAGTGAAGCAGGCAGGAGTTTTTGCTTCAAGTGTTTTTTAAAGGCTACAAACTGTTGTAATGTTTTATTTTCTACTTCATGGGATCAAGGGGTCACAGAATATTGGGTTGGAATGGAGCCTGGTGATCATCAAGCCAAATCCTTTCGTTTTTCTCTGGTTCTCTGTGCAAATCTCATCTAATCTTATCATGTAAGAAACTTCATCATCCACAGAGCTATGCTGGTGGCTCCCTTCCTGCGGATTTGAAGGCTTAAATCACGGATGCAGATATGATTCGGATAGAGAGGCTCACCTTTCGCCATGTGGGGGAGGAACCTGAAACCCACTATTTTCTGCTAGAATCTCTTTACTGACTGATTGTTTTTCTTCCAGCTTTTGACTTTGTCATTATTTGAGACAGAAAAGATGCATAGGAAACATACCATCTACCCATGTCCACATTAGGGAGGTCCCTGCATTTGCTTTCAATGGACATAGCAATAGGCGAGAGGGAGAAAGTGAGAGAAGTGGAGGAACAAGATTTTTTTTTTTTCTGAATAATTTGGGGGTAAGTGCCATGAATTTTAATACATACTTCCTAAAAATGAAGAATTTTCTTACATTGACATAGTACAAAAATAAAAATAGGAAATTGACACTGTGAGAGCACTGCTAACACATACATGGACTTTATTCACATTCCTTCATTATTCGAGCAGCGCTACATCTGGGAAAAGAAACGTGTGCATCGTAAGATACAAACACGTTCAGTCATCCTGACATCTCATCTTTTTGGAACAATTCTGAAGTCTTCCTTTATCTTTCTTGACCATGATAGCTTGGCAAATACAGCCCGGCTATTTTGTATGATTTCAGATTGGGTTTTTGGACCATTAATATTCTGTCCACGGCCTGAGAAAACGGATTGATGTGACTTTCACCTTGCGATTCATGCCGGTGAGTCCAGTCACCTCCGGATTACACCCTGCTGCAAAGAGCAGGAGGGCATTCAAGAGCTGCTCAGTCCAGGCTTCCTTTTGGAAGGGAAAAGTCTCTACCCACAGCAGCAGAGTGGATTCCCCCCATGCTTTCCTGAACTGTGATTCAGAAGTGGGAAGCCATTTTGGCTTTCCTCACAACGTAGGAGGATGCTCTTGGCATCAACCAACCACGTATGAGCCCTCAGTCGCTATGGATGGTTGTCACAAATGAAGAATTGTTTTGTTTGTTAGTCACGAAAGCCTAATTAAAGCCAAGGTTAGCAGGGCATCTGCCAGCATCCGACATCATCCCTCTTACCTTGCCCAACCCCATCATCAGTCTACAAGATTCATTGGCTTTTAGTGCATTAGGCAAATTTACTATAATTGCAGAGAGGAGGAGCAAGGGGCCCGTGGCACCACTGGGGCACTACACTCTCCCTTTCCTCTAAGTCACACAGACTCTAAGAAAGGGCCCTAAATTGCCTTTATTGATTTGCAAACCTCTAATAGATCATATTTCACTGAGCAAAGGACAGGACCCTCAGAGAGAGCCCTTTCTCCTCCTGTAACCTCTGTCAGGGGTCTCGTCTTGGAGGAAAGCATATCTATGGGGGTTAATGACAGCTTAGAGAGAATTAAAATGAAGACATTAATTTCTTCAAAGTTGGCTCTGAGAAGGGCCCTCTGTGGCCCATTTCCACCTCTGACTGGTTCAAACTGGACTTCCTGCCCTGGATGTTATATACAGAGAGGTAAACCTTAGGATTCTGATCTTTTTCCATAAGATTTCCTAAGCTGAGCTGTCCACTTGATCCTCTGCAGCATGGACCTTCCCTGTGAACCTAGGAAGAATAAATTAGTGAATGACTGTGGTATACATACAGGAGGGCAGCCAGAGAGTAATTGTCTGGTATCGGTCCTTAGCTTTTATCTTCCATTCAGTAACAGTGTAAATGTTCAGGCTAGATTAGGAGACACTACTAAATATATCTGTGAGGATGTCTCCAAAGAGATGGAACTGAGGTAGAAAGACCCAGTGAATGTGGTTGGCACCATCTATGGCTGCGGTCCCAGGCTAAATGAAAATGAGAACGTGGGTGGAGCTCCTGCCTTAATCTCTCATTGCTTCCTGGCTACAGATGTAATGTGACCAGCTGCTTCACCCTCTGGTTATGCTGGCTTTCCCACCGTGATGAAAGTAGCCCTTCGAACCATGAGACAAGCCAAATCCTCCCTGCCTTAAGTTGCTTTCATTGTGTTATTTTTGTCAGAACAAGAAAGGTGGCTAATACCACACCAAACGTCCTAGAGGTGTGTTTTTTTTTTTTAAAGTTCAAAACATTTGCTACAAAAACAAACACAAAATTTTTTTTAAAAAATATGTATTTCTTAATTTTCTATTTTCTCTAATAGAACAGAACCTAGAGGTAAAACAAATACAACCTCCCTGGCCAATGAAACAGGGCAGGTTACAAGGAAAAATTCGAAGAAGGGAGAAGATGGAAGAGGGGAAGGACAGAAGGAAAGGAGAGAGGGACCACTGCAAGGTTTCCTTTGTGAACCATGTCCCTAAGCTGAAGTGCTGGTACGGAGTGAGATGCGTGAAAGAGAGACAGCCATCCATTTCTCTTGACAAACTAGTATGTTTCACAGACACATGAAACTTTGGAACTGGAAGCTGGCCCCTAATGGAAACACATAAAGGCCTCACTTCACACCTACCCAAGGAATGCTCCTAGGGACAAAACTCTGCCAGGCCCAGAATGAGTGGGGATCTTACATCTCACTAAAACACAAAATAAACAAACAAAACCCAGTTGTCTTTCTCTTTCAAAATTAGGAGAGGGGCTAAAGAGATGGGCACAGTTAGTGTGTCTACTCTTGCAGAATACCCAAGTTGGCTTCCCAGCCCCTACCTCAGGCAGCTCACAGCCACCTGTAATTCCAGCTCCAGGATGGAACCCAGTGTTCTCTTTTGTCCTCTGAGGGTATTTGCACGCAGACACACATGCATATACACATAATTTTAAACAGTAGAGAAATCTTTAAGTCAAATTTCCCTCCCAAAACTTGAGCACAAATGACAAAAAAAAAACAAGACAAAGAAAAACTGTCTTTGTAAAGAACATAGAGATTGGAAACATCTTGGGGCCCAGGTTCCCCTTCACCCCAGAAGAGGATCAGCTAAGGGGAGTAAGTTCAGACATACTATAAAGTTTGTCTCATGGCTTCCTTTGAATTATAGCAAGGCCATGAACACACAGGGAGGGACACACACACACACACACACACAAACATGAAACAGTGTATCACTATGTATAGCAGTTGGGCATTGATGAGCAAGGATGTGTAGAGACAGCTGG
>JADRCC010574541.1:0-12161 GCA_019843855.1 Hylomyscus alleni | reverse complement strand
ACAGAGCTTCACAGAAGTGTTAGTTGTAACTGGTCGAGGTCTCAGCTTAGAAAACAGTTGATATGCTGAACTTTTACCAAATCAACACATAAAACCATGCTTTTAATTTCCTGTCTTTTCCAGTATGACTAATAACTCTTGTGCTGACTCCAAATGTGACTGTGTTTCTCTCCTTCCTACTTGAAAGCCTCCCTATGACAGTTATGACAGTTTTCCACAGTTATAATTGCACTTACCAGTAAAAATAAAACATGAATGTGAGCAAAGCATCCAAAATGATCTAGATTTTGTGACAACCTCTGACCAGAATCCCTGCACAGGTAACAGGAAAGATAGCACCTGGTGGCAAGAGGTCCCTACAAACCTTGTCCAATGATCAGGATGCCCTAATACTCCCTCATCATTGGGAGTCACCTCAGTCTCACATTTTAGCTAAACCTCAGGCTGATTTTTTTCTGACTGGTTTTCTGAATATTGAAAAGATACATCAACTTTTTCAAGACTTTTTTTTTTCACAATATACAAAGGGAAATGGTGACATATGGGAATCTTCTAGAGAGGTGATTTAAATAGTACTTCCAGTTCAGCAAGCAGAACTTGTTTTCAATAAAGAAGATAACCCTCATGCAGGATAGTCCAACCCTTTAGGTTAGGTACCAGAAGATGAACCCAGTGAATTGTGCGATTCAGTGAACGGAACTTTCAATGGCTGACTTTGTGAGGAAAGGCCCATATTAAAAGTTATACAAAGCAAGGTTCATTTTCTCTTAAGGAATAATACAAATATCCAGTGAAATACAATTTTAAGGCTCAAGTTATAGTTAGCTGATTTGGGGTATAGGAGAAGACAAGGAATAGAGAAAACAGATACCTGAATTATAGTGTTAGGGGCTTCTTTCCAGCATTGTCTTTGGAAGGAATGCATCTAGTCATGAGACATAGGTAGTCTAAGTTAAAGTTTACTTAGCAAGCAGGCACTCCAAAGAGAAATTGGAACAGGGTGGCTCAAGTGGGAGTGGAGTAGCAAAAGTGGATTTTGTGTTGTAGATTTTTTAAATGTTGCTTATAAATAGTTAGGAGTGAGTGGGAGCCACCTTCAAGAAAATTCTATGAGATATAGAAGGAAATTCACAAAGTGATATCATAACTTGAGGAACCCTTGAGGAAGAAGACCATGGCAACTGTGAAATTGTCCTGGTGCTTTAATTCTGGAACATTACAGGATTATTCGAGTGAAACATCAAAGATGTTTAACCACAAAGGATCGTAGCCATCAAGAGATAACTACCATGAAATAACTGTAACTTTTTCCCCTTGTTGTCCTTACCCCTAGCTTTTCAGTAGTATCACAATGATATGCATTAGAAGAGTGACAAGAGAGTACTGCTGCACATGTATTTAAGTATTTTATGTTTATCTTTTACATAATTTTATACTTACACATAGATATGCATGGATATGTATAGGTGAGCATATTCATTGCTGTAGTTTGGATCTGAAATGTTCTCCAAGGCCAGATGTTAATTATAAAGTTCCCCCTTCATGCTTGTAGGTGGTAGTAGAAATGGTAAGAGGACAAGTAAAGGGTTTTGACTGACCAGGAGCCTATTAAAGGCAATAAAGGAACCTAATTCCTTTCTAGTCCAGATAATTTTTAAAGTTGACATATGTCAATAACTTATCAAAAAATACAAAATACCATATAGTTAATTATCATGGAGATTATTATAGTAATAAGAAGTGGAATACAATACACATACCCTTTTAACCTTCTGGAAGGATAAATTGCGGTTAAGCTTTAGAAATATAAAGCAACATTCCCACCTGCCCTTTGGTGCATTGTGACATCAATGCCTTTACAAAATGCCTCTATATCAAGGCCTCTACCAAAATGGGAGAGATCCCTTTCTTTACAAAATCCTTATGAGTTTTGTACCATCCCAGAAACTGTCCACTCTCTCTACTATCTAATACATGAAAAGTAGTCCATGGAAATAAAGACTGCTTTCTACATTTTAAGTAACACTAGAATTTGATGAACCTTAAGAAAATCCTTGTCAATTACACTCTGTATGAGGAGGAGATTATTATTTTATTGCCATGACTGTATCCAAGCTATTAGTTGGATACTTAATGATGCAGCTGTAAAATCTAGGAGTTAAGTATAAATGTGGTAGCATATCATCTTGTCCTCTAAACGTTTTATTCTTAAGGCAAGGTTGTAATTTTCATGTTTGTTTAGAAAGAAAAGAGCTGTGTAGTTACCTTTCTATTGTTGTGATAAAGCTTCATGACCAAAATTACTTATAAAAGAAAGTGCTTAATTGGGCTTATTCTTTCAGAGGATTAGAGTCTATGGCATGGAATAAAAGCAGGATGGTAGAAACAGGTCAGAGATCACTTCTCAAATAGTAATTCAGAGATAAAGAATGCCCTGGAGACAGCAGAAGGTTTCTGAAGCCGCAAAGCCCACTCCTGTGACACACTTTTTCCAACAAATTCATGTTTCCTAGTCCTTCTCAAACAATTCTACCAACTGGGAGCCACGCATTCATATATTTGAGCCTATGAGGGTCATGCTCATTCAAATCTCCACTAAGGCTAAAATTGTGAATATTTAAGCCAGCAATGGTGGCTGTGTCACAATGGTCAACTGGATGCTTGCAAGTTTGAAAACTCATTCATTGTGGTATCTGTAATTTTGAAATATTAAAGTGCAAATCAATTTGCATTTGAAAAAATGTTGAAAGATATTGCTTTCTTCTGTACTCAGAGTCTAAAGTACTCAGAGTTTAGTTAGTATATTTGTTATTCATGTTTTCCATGTAATCCAAAGACACACTGAAGATGCCATATACTATGTGATATGATATACTAGAAATTCTCCATGCTCTGGAGACATTTATTATTGTGGTCAAATTTTACTTAATAGTGTTCGTGTGTAATTACCTGAAGCAATGTATATAAATCATCTGATTCTGTGCCTGGCATATATTATTATCAAAATTTTAGCTTCCTAAAAAATAAGTTGGCAGTAAAACTAAAGGATACAAAACAAAATCTCCACTTCTTGTCATCTTCATTCTATTGCCATGTCAAATTATTTCAGATACTCAAAGACTAAAGACTCTGGTTTCACATTCCCAAGGGCATGGAGAAGGGAAATGGGATTAGTTAGTCTGGCCTCAACAACTCATATACAACATTAAAACACATGGCTATGATTGACCTATGTCTTTTTCTTACTTACAGAAAAGAATAACAGACACGTGTGCACAAGAGGAGACATGCTAGCTATTCTGACAAAGCTAGCTGTATCTCTCAGACAAAGAACTAGCAATGTCTAGCTGCAGAAGTCAAACTACAAGAAAATTGCCCAGGCAGATAAAAGAGAAGAAAAAACAACTTTCTAGGTCCTCAAAAAGGTTCCCCAGAATTCTTGATGAAATCCTGTTTAGTGAGGTTATCAGAAGCTAGAGCTATTTGAAATTTTAAAGCAATTACAACAAAAATGACTCAAAGGAAAGGTAGCATTATGATGTTGAAGCCAGTCATAAAATGCTAACTTCAGAATGTCAGGAGAATAGAATAATTCTTGGCTGGTTTTCAAAAATGGGAGAGTTATGGTATTGCCTGAACCTGGTTATCCTCGCAGACAAGTTCACCAAACTTAACATTTTATCTCCTTTGGGGCTAAGTTTTAGTAATATTATGTGGAAAGGTGGAGACATTTTCTTCTGTGTCGTAAAGTTTCCTTCAGAATTACATGCAGTTCAGTCTATACAAAATTCAAATCACACAAGATAAAACTTAATTTCCTGCTGATAAATTAGAATAAAAAGACTGTGAAAGCACTCATCAGCCACCTTGCTCTCCATCTGGTTATCCAAAGGCAGTGGATCTCCTGGAGTGGAGATTCTAGCATCAGCATCATAGCAACCTAAATGACAAAATAGTGCAAACTAATTGGTTTCACCCCAAACCTTACCAAATTAGAAACTAGGAGTCTGGCTCTAAGCAAGCTGTGTGTTAGCAATGGCTCCTACCAATACACTGGAGTTTACCATATTCCCCAAAGAGCCTCCCAGATCCTCCTTCTTGTTTAAATGCCACTGTATTCCACCAAAGACTATATAACCTCTTCTAGGACACTCCTGTATGGGCTGTACTCAGAAGAGTTCTTAATTGGGATCTATTGCCATGATGTTCAGTGTTAGCAACAGCTATCAAAGAAAATAAAGAAAAATGTCCCATTTTATATCATTTCCTGAGTTTTAGTGCACAAACTAGTCTTTATTACATAGCCAACTTTAAGGATCAACATGGCATCATAGTAACAAACTTAGGAAAGGGACATCACATTTAGAAATCCTCTCTCTCTCTCTCTCTCTCTCTCTCTCTCTCTCTCTCTCTCTCTCTCTCTCTCCCTGTCTCTTTGTGTTTGTCTGTCTGTCTCTCTGTCTCTTTCTGTCTCTCTCTGTCTGTCTGTCTCTCTGTCTCTCTCTGTCTGTCTCTCTCTCTCTCTACACACACACACACACTTATATACACATCTTAGAATTTAGTCCTGGAATACCGTAACAGTCTTTTACCATTATATGTCATATACAAATCAAATACAAACGTATAAACATACAAATACAGTCTTTAAAGAAAATGTCTCCATGTGGTTTAAAACAAAAGTACTTCTTGAATAAGCCCAATGACCTAAGTTGAATTCCTGGAACCCACAGAAATAAGAAGAAAACTGAATCCAGAGGCTGGCTGTTCCCTGCCCTCCACAGGCACACCTGTGGCAGGTGCCCTTCCCACATCACACAAGAATGTTACACCATTTTTAAAATCTAAGGAAATATTTCAGTTGGATATTTTGGCTGACATTATAATAAATTAAATTCTTAATGTGTGAGACCTATGTCGAGTGGTGCTGCAGTAGATAAGAGAGCTTGCTCTGCTTGTAGAGGACCAGTTCACAGTACTGATTGGGTAACTCACAACCTCCTGTGACTCTAACTCCAGGGGATCGGATGTCTCTCTGTGGCCTCTGTGAGTACTGCACGGATATGTGCATATATATAGGAACACACAGATATACACAAAAATAAAAAAAATCAAATCTTAAAAAAAAACAAAAACCATTGTGTGGTATGAGGATTGAAGAAGTAGTTCTAGTAGATGATAGGAAGCAGGTACCATCCAAGGTATTGGCCACACAGCCAATAGCAGAAGCTCTTGTTACCATTGACCTAAAGGATAGTTCCTAAGTTACATCAAGAAGGGACATTACATAAGTTACATGGCACTGGAAGAAAGGTTGTAGAGGAAACTTTCAAGTAGTTAATAATATGAATGTATCCAAGAGGAAACAGGTGCATTCATATTTTGAGACATGCCATGATACCACCTACCTACACTGGAAAAAATAAGAAAAGTAGATTGAAAAATGTGTAAAATTCTAGAGTACAAGAATAAAAAGACTGGATTTTGGATTGAATAAAATTAACCAGCAGAAAGATATCTAGAAAATGACTTTGAAATGAACAGGGAAATTTAAATGTGATCTATTTGTTAGTTAACATGATGGAGTTATGGGTCTGATGATGGTTTTGTGGTTGGATGGGAGATGCCCTTATCATTTTAGGAGGCAGTAGTTGGATTATATAGAATAGGGATGGTCTAGATGTCTGCAACAAACTTCCCAGTGAGCTTTTCTTTAACGAAGTATCAACAACTTATCTATACATCATGGAAGTTTAGTATCTATCCAAGACTAGCAAGATAAGGGCTTACCTCTGTTCATGTGTCTATACTAGATGCTAACCGACAAGAACATTCAGTATGCATTATTGAACCACAGAAAATATATCAAAGCTTTTTCAGACATTGGTCCAGATTCAGTCTACTCAGTATCCGAGGCCATGGTTGATTAAGACCCACTTGTAAAGAGATTAATTAAGAGTCCAGAATACAAGACTTATAAAACCTTTGGCTTTGACATTTCAACAGAAGTATTAGAGGCAATAAACTATTTTTGAGGATGAGGTCAACCGAGTATTTTTCTCCAACTAAGACATTCTCTAAGGTTTATTTTTAAAAAAAAAAATGAAAAATAAATAAATAAAAATAAAACACTGACTTAGAAATAAGCACATTTTGTCTTTGCACAATGAATAAACAAATATTTAAAATGCAATTTCAGAAGAAACAGTATCGTTTAAAATTAGTAAAATGGAACAAAATTATAGCAGGAATATTTCAGGTCTAGGTGAACATTGCCCTCAAGCCATGCACAATAGGCATGTTTAGCTCAAAGGCTTGTAATGCAATGTCAAGCTCTCCTTAAATAGCTAGTAATCCTCACTCCATTTGGATTGAGTTTCCACAATGAACAAAACATTTGAGGTAGTGATTCCTCTGTTCCTTGGTATGACATTCCGTTTCAAAGGGCTTGGTTTTGTGCTCTTATGTGCTCAGGAGCTATTGATTTCCAGGCAGCATTAGACCCACGAAAGATTGAGACATTAATGCTTTATTGCAGGAAGGGCAGGTGTTCATGTGAACCCTGCCCCTCACTCGCATTCTACTTGTAGTTGACAATAGAGGAAAAAGGAGTTCAAAATTCTACCCTGCACTGAGGATATGTAAGCTGTTAAACATTGTTAGGAAAAGGAAACGTCTTCCTCAGTGATATAGCCATTTGTTATTTGCATATACTCTTGTAAGTAATCCCTCACCTACATTCTCAAAAGTAATCCCTCACTCATATTGCTAGTAACTATAATTAAATTAATTGATTTGGAGTCTAGTTTTTTTTTTTTTTTTTGGAACTGTCTCTTTAGTAGATCATCAGTGCCTGAGCTATGGTGACTATATGTGCACTCAGGGTCCCAGGAAATTTTTACACATCTACTGTCTTTGGTGGTAATTAAATCCCAGGGATATGTTCAGACTTTTAAAGAAATATATTCAAAAGACCCTGTGGGAACTTCTTAGGCAGAACTTCCTAACAAATTGCTTCCTTGAGAAAATATCATTTTCTGAGAAGTTTTGCTGACATCCAATAAATCCCATTTCTTCATCTGCCAGAAGATGACAAAGCTAGATTTAGGTACGTGTTGTATGATGGATTTCATATAATTGCCAAGTCAAACTTTATAATCATTGATACTGAAATTTGTTGAATTTATTTGAACGTTCTTCAACATTCATGGCACAATTTATTAAGCTTCGGAAGACAAATAATGGGTTGTGATCCACTTTTGAAAAGACTTCTCAATTTCAGTGATGGCAGCATAATTTTCTAGGAAAATATAGTTTAAAATAGTTTTAAAATATTCTAAGAAATCAAGCACTGGTATTTAAAATTCATTAGTAAGAGTGCATAAAAAGAAATCATTCCTATTCTAAGAGAATTTCTCTACAAGCAAAGTTTAGATCGATTCTATCTAGTTTGGGGGTGAGGCCAATAAGGAGAACATTAGTGAAGTGCTAAACTAAACTAACCCAAGGGGGGACTCTGCCAGGAGAGTATGGTGGCTCATGCCTACAATGCTAGAACTCTGGAGACCAAGACAGGATTCTAGTCACTCTGCATTATATAGTAAACTCCAGAACAACCTAACATAGAGTGAAACCTTTGTTACATTAACTAAAATCTATCTAACAAAGAAACAATATTAATAAGAGTTGTCATGAATGTACATTACCAGTCTTTATTTCTCATTTATTTTTGAGGTGGTTGGAGAGATTCTCACTAAATCACTGAAGTTACTCTTGAACTTGCTATGGAGTCTAGACAGAACTTGAATTTTTAATCCTCCTATTATTTTAGCTTCCAAATAACTTGGATTATGAGCTCTTGGCACCAGTCACCGCTCTATGCCACATTCTGAAGGACCTGCTTCCTCAGATAAACCCCTGAAAATAATCTTTATCCTGGCTAGAGAGGTCCATTATTGAGAAATCCTTAAGAAGAAGCACTTAGTGACTTTTTCAACTGAGTTTTAGTTACTTACAGCACAAGGTAAATGTGACCCTGTAGACTCCAGTTGTCCTGACACCTAAAGCACTTCAGAGCCTAAGGGGCACAGGAAGTAGTGAAGACACAGGAACAGGCTTCACTGAAGGTGCTAGGAGGATTAGTGCAAGGGACATGCCTGCTGTAGCCACTTCATGCCTCACTGTTATCCCAGGGCTGCCTGCTCTTCTGTGATATGGACTCTGTTCAGATACAAGATTCTGCTCCTAATGAGAAATGTGAGGAACTGCTAACTCTAAAAGCACAGATCTCACTGGTTTCCCTACCCTTCCCCATATCAGCCTGCTGTCTTTTGCTGTGACCTCATCCTCCACATTTACATTTTGTCCTATGTTGGAACTTAGGACCTAAAGTCTTTCCAGCCCCTATGGTGTCATCTCCCACCCTTGGCAGGAGCTGTTATATATTCACTGCTTTACCCATTCAGTCTCATAACTGATTCTCTAGTTTTGTGTCTAGAAGACACCCCCTATGTCTAGCTGAATGGTGGCTTCCTTTGCTTCCAGATTTCTGAGTTCTAGCCCTCTCATTGGTCCCTGCCCATCACCTATAGCTAATCTTTCTGAATTCTTTAGTTTGCCTGAACAGAGAATTAAAAACATTTTATTGAACCACATCAGCCCTCTAATCTGAGCCTCACACTTCAGGTGATGAGATAACAGCAAACCCAGAAGGTCAAAGGGAGGACTAGACAAAAAGCAATTCAAGTGGAATAGGAGCACCAGACTTTACTCTCGCCCTGGATGCTATACATTGCACTTTCCCTGTTTTTATATTAGAGACCTGGGAGGGATAGGTATGCATTAGCATATGCTTGGGGTGAAAAGTTCTCCAATGACTGACACATGAACATATCCAGCTAAGAATAGATTTTCCTTTGAGAGTTTTACCTTGAAGACATAGGCTCATCATTAAATCTTTAAAGGTAGTTTGAGCCCAAAGCTCTACTCAATGGAATAAATCTTAGACTTTGCATGTGCTTAAGGTTTTTTATTCTCTTTTGTTTCAGTTTTGATTTTTTTTAAAAAAAGATCTGCTTTTCAACACAATTATTAAAATTTGTAGGACAAAAGCAAGAATAAAATCTTTATTGGCTAGTAAGTCCCAAATGTATTTCAAAAGACACACAAAATCAATAATTAAGTCTTGAAAATACCAACCTGGGAATGTTGCTTTCTCCTCTGTGAAGATAGGTAGTTCACTGCTATAGTCTCTTCTTGACCTCATACCTCCTGGGAGGAGTAGTCTTAAAGACTGACTAAGCCATGGGCCTTGACTCTGCTGAGTTCCCTAAAGAAACTGAACTAAGCCTGACTGTTTTCTATTTTTCACATGGCCCAAATCTACCACCAAAGGTTGGAATTTGTTTTTCTCCTTCCAGCTGGTAAGGCATATGCTCGCCCCTTAATACTACTTGGCTGCTCTGGAACTCAGACCCTGCCTAGAATCTCTCATTTCCTTCTTTCAGTCCTGTATGGACAGAACATGATGCTTAGTCTTTGTTAATTTCTCTTCCAGACAGCTAGAATCTTTTGTGTGCTAGTCTGTCTATTCTTGTCTCTCTCCTCCTACCTCCAGTCTATCTGTCTTTGTCTTTCCCCCTAAGTTTCTCTCTCTCTCTCTCTCTCTCTCTCTCTCTCTCTCTCTCTCTCTCTCCCTCTCCTTTATGTGTAGGTGTCTGTCTGTTTCTCTCTCTGTCTCTCTATTTCTCTCTGTCTGGTTCCAACTCCATCTGTGTACATCTTTACCTGTCTGTCTCTATCTGTCTGTCCTCAATTGCCCATCTCTGGTCAGTCATCTGATTGTTTTTCTGTCTGTCTTTCTGTGTCTCTCCCTATCCTGTTGCCTTCTTCAATTGATTCACACATACACACACTTATGTGAATAAATTCCTACCTTGCCTACTCAATAAGCACATCTCTTTTAGATGCTGGCTAGTTTGCTAATCCAAACATCTGGACTAACTAGAAAGAGGAAAGACACTCAGTATGCACTATCACCTATAATCTTAATTCCAGTATATCCTCCACTATGAATGTGATTGAACTCCTACCTAGTTGACACTACCCCTTAAACACAATCAGTGATTCCTCCTCAGCCCTACCTAAACCCAGCCCTTAGTTTGTTCCCATGGCTTCATTCTGACCTTGTCTCTTCTGGAATGCTTTGTGGAAAAAAACTCTGGATTTCCAAAGACATCTTTCCTTGCATGACATTCCTTCCAAGAGCCCAGTGAAACAGAAGAGAAAGTTTCTTACCACATTGCACATATCAACTTAAAGCAGAGGAGAATCTTTCATCACAGGTAGTATACATCCAGAGACAAGTGTTAGACAAATAAATCACTCATGGCCATTTCTGTTTTATATTGAGAACCACTTGGGTAATCAAAGTCAATAGGAATGAGAACCACTCCCTCTAGCAAAGGCCTCAAACCACCAACTTCTACTAAGTATTTATGGGTGAAATAAAACCTGCCCAGAAGCAGGCAGCCTCTTCACATGTAGTCTCACTCTAAGTCAGTTTAAATCTTCTGTTCCATCATCATGTACAGATTCTAGAAAATATAAATCCATATTCTAGCACTGACTTGTTTCATGTCTAATGGAAAGTTGGCGGAAAATAGCTAAAGAAAAGTTCTATTTCATTTTTTAATTATGAAGCAAAATTGTCAGTTGATCTGAAAGCTTGTCAAATCAAGATAAAATAAATTTTAAGAATTGCTTTCGACATCTTTTTTTTTTTTTTTTAAGGTTGAGGGGGCATAGCTTAGCTTAGCCTGATATACTCAAGGACAATAATACCAAATAGTGAAACACAGAAGCAAAGCAGTGAGGTCTTTGTAGGTTTAGACCTAATTTGGGGTTCAAAGGTATATGAACTCTTCTATCATCTCTGATAAGGGAAAAGTGATACTTCTTGCTCTATCTTCTGAAAAGCTGGCAATAAATATGTCATTAAAAATTAAATGTATTTAAAAGGGTCAAATATGAGTCTTATCAGAGATGCTACCTGCTAAAGAGGATCTGCTTGCCCTTTAAAAGCACAAATAAGCATCCTTCCTACCACCTCTTATATTAACATACTCACAGATACATCTATGAGTGTAGCAGCATTTATTATATTCCCTCAATTCCACAGCACAGTTGCCAGAATTGATTCATTGACAGTGTGGTAAGGGTCAGGGTCCAGACAGGCTGCAGTAAGCTAGCTGGAACCACTTCAACAATTCTCCAGGAGTCAAAATTCAGATTTGGTTTACAATGAACACACTGCCCTGTACCTCAGTGGAATTAAGCACAGATACAAGGCACATGCCTAATTTTCAAGAATTTTTTATAACAGTTGTCTGAGTTATACATCATAGCAGAAATACAGGTATGACTAGCTCCATATTCCCTGTGGTATGACTAGCTCCACATTCCCTGTGGATATGGTAATACGACTGAGGTCAGAATCTGTACTGAGCAGACAAACAAGTTATGTAACTAATTTGGACAACTGGTGACATTTTCATCAAAATTTTCTGGATTTTTTTTTTGTCAGAACACTAACAGGGAGAAGTTCAGCAGGTGTGCATGCATAGATTTACTCAAATTTGCAACCATTTCCAAAGACAAAGAAAATGCTTTTGTTCAAGATTTATCTTACCTTTTCACTTTTTTCTTTCCCTTTTATTGGATTATTCTCTTTACTTACATTTCAAATATTATCCCCTTTCTCAGCCTCGCCTCCCAAAACTCCCTATCCCATCCACTCCCACTGCCTCTGTGAGGGTGCTGTGATACCCATCCACCACTTGCACCTGTTTATTTAAATATTAAAGCCCTTTTGCCCACACCCAGATGCAACTTGCCTCACAGGAGGTCCATTATAACCAAGCTCACAGGTGAGACACCAGCCCCCCCTTCCCAAATACCTAACCTAACTGGGATCCCTACCAGGCCCAGTGGACAAGGGACCTATTCACCCTGCAGGAGACACATCTTCCTTATAGACCCACAATTTTTCATGGGACCTATCCAGTGCTCCAGACCACTACACTCAGAGGCAACAAGCCTTCCAGGAGGTCTATCAAAATCAGGCACACAGGAGGGACAGGCTTTAGTCAGAGATAGCAAGG
>JADRCC010574540.1:0-15075 GCA_019843855.1 Hylomyscus alleni | reverse complement strand
GAATACCTCAACTAGAATTTGGGACTTGGTAGAGGTCATAAAGGGAAAGCCAAGAAGAAATAGTGAAATAATTTTACCATTAAAGTAATGGTTCATTAGAAATACAACTAGAGCTGGGCAGTGGTGGCACACGCCTTTAATCCTAGCACTTGGGAGGCAGAGGCAGGTGGATTTCTGAGTTCGAGGCCAGTCTGGTCTACAGAGTGAGTTCCAGGACAGCCAGGGCTACACAGAGAAACCCTGTCTCAAAAAAAAAACAAAAACAAAAACGAAACAAACAAACAAAAAAAGAAATACAACTAGAGATGTAGGGAGCATAAGTATTTGGTATAAATGAGATACTTCATATAAGTTTCAGTGTGGTTTACCCAAATATTTATGAGCTCATTTTATATGTGTATAAGTTTTAATAAAGCCTCAACAGAGTGAAATAAGTGTTAATATTTCAAAATTATTACCATGTCATGACTGCACTCCACAAATTAAAAAACTAATGGCTCTGTTCTCTTATTGAGTTTTTGCTAAGGTTAAACATTTTTCTCATTAATTTCCTTTCTTTTTCCTTTTGTAGATCGGAAACTAATTTCTTCTGATTATTACATCTGGAATTCTAAAGCACCTGCTCCAGTAACATATGCATCATTGTTACCATGATTTTTTTCATATTCGAAGGGATTTATATGATGATAATGTTCTGTAGTAGAATCATAGTATTTAATTTTTTACATGTATTCACATAACCCATGACTGAAAAATTACTGAGTGGTTTCTTTGTAGAAACATTCATATATTACATTTTTAGTCTGGTACAGTGTAAAAGAATATTTTCAAGGCTAATGTCTCCCCTTTTTTTGTTTTTTGTTTTTTTTGGGTTTTTTTGTTATGCTCTCATTTCATGTCAGTATGACTCAGAATATATAAAAGCTGTGTTTGGCTTTACTTAAGACTAGTCTTGAGTCTCTGGGCCACACGTTCCTTCCTGTCCTGTGGAGAGACAGCGCTTCAGTCAGAGCCCCTTCCTTGAGTAAGAGCTCAGCCTTCTCCTAGTGCAGGTTCAGGCAGCCGTTCTATAGGTTGTAGTTGATTTACAAGGAAACTGTGTGCTTATCCAAACCTCAGTACAAACAGCGTGCTGTTGCAGAATACCCATGGTCTGGTTAAAATAATCACAAATTGTGTTTTTCAAAGCAGCCAGTGGGAAATAATGGGATAATGTTCAAATAGTAACCTGTCCTTTATCACATTTCTCCTGCTAGTCAATAAACCTCTGTAACTCTATTTGATGTTCTAGAGCTACTGTCTTTCTGAGACAGGGTCTCGTGAAGCCCAGGCTGGCCTGGGTCTCACTGTATAGGTCAGGATGATCCCTCTTAAGTGCTGAGATTACATTGCTGTACCACCACATCCAGTGCCCTTCTAGGGATCGAACTCAGAGCTTTATGCTTGCCAGACAAGCACCCTACCAGCTGAGCTATGACCCTAACCCATCTAGGGCTGCTGTAATGAGCTTAATAATATGCCAGAACAACTGTGTTTAGGATGCCAGTAGACTTAAGACTGCAGTAACTTCAGAAGATGAGCATAATGATCTATGATTATTTAGTGTCATTGGACGAGGCTTTGAAAATAATTGTAGGTATTACAGTGTTTGTTTAGTTTTTTTTTTAAATAAAATCTGTTAATGATGAACTTGGGTAAACACCCAAAAGCCTTTCTGTGGGTGTCGTTTAGACTTACTTAATATAGCAATTTTTTTCTTTTCTTTTTTTTTTTCTTTCTTTTTTTTCTGGTTTTTCGAGAGACAGAGTTTCTCTGT
The DNA here is from genome assembly GCA_019843855.1 of Hylomyscus alleni. NCBI lineage: Eukaryota > Metazoa > Chordata > Mammalia > Rodentia > Muridae > Hylomyscus > Hylomyscus alleni. The sequence goes on along the minus strand of JADRCC010574540.1, from coordinate 13,259 downwards.
ATAGCTGTGGCTGTCCTGGAACTCACTCTGTAGACCAGGCTGGCCTCGAACTCAGAAATCCACCTGCCTCTGCCTCCCAAGTGCTGGGATTAAAGGCGTGTGCCACCACTGCCCAGCAATTTTTTTCTTTGCCTGTCCCTGTCATTTTCTTTTTAGCATTTTCTTGGTTCCTTTAAACCCGTCCAGCCGTGCTGCTTCTCTTCTCCCATTTCTACAGTCACATGACATATTCTTTTTCAGAGCAGCATACTGTCGTCAAATTAGACTGTAAGTGACTAAAAAAAACAATCTGAAGATCCTGGGAACTTAACTGATGTCAAAGTTAGAAGCCAGGTAAAACATTTGAATTGCAGAATAATATTTAATTAAACTTATTCTGGGCTCTGTTTCTTTTTTGTTTTTTTTTTTTCTTGAGTCTTCTAAAAAAAAAGGTTTAGAAGAAGCTGCTAATTCTTAGAAGTAAAGTTACTATAATTGAAGAGAAGTATATATAAACTTAGAACTTGAATTATAATTTTTAGAGTCAGTCTTACTCATTCTAAACCCTTATTGCCTTCAAAACATTATCCTACAATATAGTTCTATTTTCATGGTCCTCTAGAGTAAAGGGAGGAGAGTGGCTGCCTGACAGACCGGGACTTGAGCTAGTTATCCTGACCTACCCAAAGGGAGGGAGTGATGGAAACGTCTGTCCTGAGAAAACACTGTTCTGTAATGGCTTATCACTCTTCAACTCAAAGCTTAATCTTTCACTTCAATTTATTAATGGATGTGTTTGGAAATTTTGAATGTACAAATGCTTATACTGTGGTAGATAAGACACATTTATTTAGTGAACAGGGAACGATTCCATATGTAATCCTTGAGGCAAACTCTTCATAGACCAATTAGAAAAACCAATGCCCTTTAATTTGACATTTCTAGAAACCTGGAGAAAATCTAGGGGTTCCTAGAAAAGCATGGAGGTGATAGGGAACCAGTGCCATCTGTGCCGTTCTGTTCTAACACAACACTGAGGAACTCAAAGCCAGCCCACATTTTCATTCCATTGAGATCAGCTGGACACACTGATGCTTCTGATTTTGTCTAGAAACCTGTCACTTCAGGATCATTTCTGAAGACAAAGCTTGTTCCCGGTTTGGTAGGTGACCTGTTTAATGTTTTCCCTGTGTCTGGGAACTCCTTAGTGTAATTAGCGACCTTTGAACTCCACAACTAATCCTGAGCTATTTTGTATTCCTTACTCATCTTTAAGGCTGGACCTTTCTTTTCTTCAGAGTCCACTGCCACAATTAAAGAAGAAACAGCTGCATTTCAAAGGGATTCCGATTCCAGAAGCTTAATCGTGATTGACATGTTCTTATTCTAAGCTATAAGACACTCTAAGAGTCCTTTCTTTGGTTAAAACTTCAATCATTTTCTAAAAAATTATCTCACTATGGATTTTATTCATTTTCTTTGATAGCTATTCTTTGCATTTTTTTTAACTTGAAAGGTGCTTTGCATGTGCAGTGAATATGAGTGTCGACTTCCAGTGAGAGATTTGGATGTTGTCAGATCTGCTCTAGATGCAGTAGTGTTAAATTCACGTTTACTGACAAAATATGATTATGAAATCTGATATCTGTGTTGTAATTATTCTTACTCAACCCAAAGGGTTAAAAAATTGTTTTAAATATCTGAGAATGAACTCTAGAAAAGATGGGTCATGATTTGAGTAAAGCCTGTTCTCCACTTTTTTACTAAGCAGTCTTTTAAAGCAAACTCTATAGCAGCTAGACAGTGGGATGTTTTATGCCATTAAATAATAGAGCCTGTCAACATGGAAGCAAATAGGCTCCCTGGTCATCCTTAAAGTATTTAATTTTATTTAACCCTTAGCCCATCTCAGAATCATTTCCTTTCATGCCATCTTAGTATTTCTACTGTTTAAAATATTGTGGTCTTAGATTTCTTGTGCTATGTTTAACAGCAGACATTTTGTACATAGTAACCATTGCCAATTTTTGTTCTTGTTTTTGTTGTTATCATATTTAAAAATCTTAACAATCATTCATAGATTCTCACATTACTCCTGGAAGGTAGATAGGTGGGGTTCCCACCCAAAACCTCTGCATGGACTGCTCCCCTTGTAGAAGTTGTCTCTAAGACAAAGGTCAAAAAAGGGATGTTAATAAACAGTCCTCAGGTTTAAGGGACTTTTTAGGATTACATCTTAAATTCCAACAAATCAGATTTAGGAGTTGCTGAAAGTGAAATTGATCCATCCCTCATCCAAACTTTGCAATACTTTCCTGTTCTGACATTGCTGAGATAGTTAGCTGTATTATCAGATTAGAAACCATTGTACCAGGCTGCTGAAAGGAAAAGGAGGCAAAAAGCTAAACATGGGATGAATCCTGAACCTTTTAACCTGGCTGAAGTATGTTGGTTGCTGTTATGCAAATACCTTCAATCCTCTGCTAAGTTCCGTGGAAATAATTTTCTTGAATGACAGGTTGATTCAGCAAGGATTCGGTCGCTGATTAATCCCCCTTTGATCTAGGGTATTTCCCTTAACCACCAGTTACCTCGTTCTGACAAAGTGCAACTGAGATTAGGGAGATCACTAGAACACTGCCAGCCTGTGCGTCCATTCTCTATAACCTTTTAAAGCAAGGGCCAAGAATGCAATTTCGTCTCAGTTTTTGAAGATGTAAAGTCTTGTCTGCTAAGTTAGAAAGTCAATTGAATACCAAATGAAGTTTATTTCTTACGTAAAAGAACAAACATTTCTTCTTTGCTCTGCCTAACAATGATATTAAGAATCATGGGCTTTGAAGAGAGAGAAAACTAAGACCAGACTGCCTTCCAAATACAACTTTGTGTTTTGTTTCATGTGCATGTTTACTGCCCCCCAGATAACCCAAGAATCAAAGGAGTGGCTACAGTTATTCTGAGAAAACATTTGTGTTTCATAAGACTGCAGTGTCTTCTCATCTCCCCAGCCATCCCCAGGAGAACTGGAAAACGCACTGCATAGCACAGAATTCCAGTTAGCAAAGCATGCAGCACAATCTTGTTAACTTTTCTTTACTTGAAGAAGTAGCGCCTCATAGTCTCACTAAAATAATAACTGCATTCATTTCCCCATACTCGATAACCATTCTGTAAGTATTTCTGCCTTTTGCTTTATCTTTTCTCCCGTATATTTAAACTTTGAAGTAGTCTATGCAGTTTAAGAAAAAAAATTCAGGCATGTTTCATACTGTTTTTCAAAGAATTCACTTTTTTAAAACTATTATCACTATTATTTTAGAAGGTATCAAAGATTTATTTAAGTATATTTCATTATCTATAAAATATAAAGATATATAGTATACACACGATTACTTGTAACAAAATTTGTTTTTAATCAAGTTTTTATTATTCACTTTATAAATAAGAAACATAAGATGTTATATAATTATTCATTATTCTAGTAGCAATCTACAATAAAACCTAGTGTTTAAATGATTTCATATGCTTTTTTTACTCAAAACTTTTACAATTTTGAATTCATTTATAAATCAGAATAACTGAAAGGAAAGCGTACATAAATTTGTGATGTACTAGCCTACTGGCGTCCTAACTTAATGATCAGTTTTCAGGTACTTTGGGGGAATCAGAAGAAATGTAGAAGATACTGTTAAAGGGCGAGGTTCCGTGGCTATACTGCTAAGAAACTTATGTTTTAGTAGTTAACTGCTCTGGGTAATAAATAGGCAATAAAGTATTCACTATTTTAAAATATGCCATCATGGAATATGCATGTGTGCAGCGTAGGTATCTGTGTATTCCTGAAGAGTGTTCATGCTATGCCTGTTCCGTTGAGTTTACCTGTGAGCTATTCTAGCATTGTTTCAGGAGAAGAAAAATATTGTGACATCTCTTTGTTAGTTCATAATAATGGAGAGATTCATTAAAATGAAAATTGCTAAAAGTCCCATGAGATTTGTCATAGAAAATGGTTAAAAGTCCTCAAGAGCTCCTGTCTTTCCACTAGCCTTTCTTTCCCTTCACCACCTACATCTCTGCTGTAACACATTGTCCACAGGTGTCCTGGAGAAGGACTGTGGCATAACTCGTTCACTAGCTTCCCAGCCCTGAAGCATGATACCCTGAGGTCTGGGTTGATTTTTCTTAGACGCTGGATACTTTGTGTAATTGACATCAGTGTGTGTTAGTATATGATGCTCCAGCCTTAACCGATGCTGAACGCCCAGGGATGGAAACATGGGTTTTCCTATTTGGAAGTAAAATTTTGAAAACTATATGTTTCCTTTAAATGTCCTTTTTTAGATAATAGTTTTTCAAAAAGAAAATTGTTTTTGATAAATACTAGTAATGAAGATGATGGTTTTAAAAATCAAAAATTGTTAATCCTTAAAATTTTTACCTTTTCTTCAAGGGGCTTGAGTGCCCTCTGCAGGTTATAAGTAGATAATTAATGACTACAATTTCAAACCTTGGTTTTTCCCTATTTTAAAAGCATTACCTGCTTACTTCAAATCTCAACAAAAAAGGTGATTCTATTTATATTATTAACTATTAATTATCAGTGATTAAAGTGTGAAATTCCTTCATTGTTGAGTTTAATACAAGGAATTTCACACCAGTGAAATTGGAAGAATTTTACCTAGTACTCTAGAAGCTGGACCTACAGTAGCACAGTTTCCTCACCAAAAGAAAATATGAGGAGTATTTAAATATATCTGAAATTATTCAAATACTTTGAGAATAGCTTTACTTCCCCATTAATCTCTTTAAAAGCATACATTTAAAATATCAAGCCTTGATTGTTCAATTTGTGTCAAGATTACACAAATTTTAGGATTTATAACCGTTAAATAATAAAATTTAAACAATGAATAAATTAAAAGTCACACAAGTGATCTAGCTGGGGGTAATGTCATTTTAAGAGTCAATTTGTAAAAGAACCTAGTAGAACTTGATTTGATTTTGTTTATTCTGTAGGTTTTCCAGCTAATAAAAGTAGTTTTTAATTGAAGGCAACATTTCCCCTCCGAGGGCTGAAATATACACTGTGTGGAATACACCACACAGTGTCCCTCACTTTAGTGTATGCTTTCCTTCCTCTGGGCTAGCAGATTTGTCTCGACCATAGAGTCCATCTGTGTGACAATGTATAGTTGGGGTGCTACGGTCCTTCTGGCTCAATTAACTTAGTGAAGCCACTGGGGAAGCTAGACATGAGAATTAGAGAAGCGACTCGATGAAACTCATAGAAGCAGAGTTTTTTTGGAAAGGAGTGTAATGATTCTGATCATCCACCTTGAAAAGCAAATTACAACAGGCAGATGAGTATTGCAAATTCTTCCAGTGCTCAGCTGTTGCTACTCTGCTAGCCCAGGCTCAGAGGCCAGGGAAACACACACTGCTTGGGCTTGACAAAGGAAACATCATTAAAGTGAATGTTTACATTGTGTTTATTGAAGTGTTCAAAGTGTATGTGTTGCCTCTCCAAGCAGCCTGCAGCTCTTCGGAGGATTAAAACTCCATGACTGATAGTAAAACTAGTTACACTGTACAGGCAGATGGCTTTTAAACAGAATAGTATTTTTTGCCTGGTTTTTGAGTTTGTTGTTTTTGGGTTTTTTTTTGGGGGGGTGTGGAGAGGGTTGCCTCAAAAGTGTATCCCATATAGGGTGAGGGACCTTCATTTACTCATACATATTCTGTGTACTTCCAAGTCCTTTATGTGACTTTCCTCCCACAAACTAGATGCTTAAGTAACGATTTTCTCTTTCTTTCTTTCTTTCTTTCTTTCTTTCTTTCTTTCTTTCTTTCTTTCTTTCTTTCTTTCTTTCTTTCTTTCTTTCTTTCTTTCTTTCTCTCTTTCTCTTTTTTAGGTTTTTCCAAGCCAGGGTTTCTCTGTATAAACCTGCCTGGAACTTACTCTATAGACCAGGCTGGCCTCGAACTCAGAAATCCGCCTGCCTCTGCCTCCCAAGTGCTGGGATTAAAGTCATGCGCCACCACCGCCCGGCCTATGATTTTATTTCTTAATACACCAAAAAATAATAAAGTGATTGAGAAATTACTGGCATGCTGTCCAGTTGAGTAAGTGTGTACTAGACAGCTACCTCCAGATTGGTGTGGGACTCTTGGGAGCTACATTTATCTTGCTCTTCCTCATACAAATGAAATTAAGAATGGAAGAAACACTACAACAAACATGTCAACTTGACATTTGAAAGTCTAATAAATAGTATTTGTACCAGTAAAATGAGAAAGTTGACAAAAATACAGAAAGTTCAGTTAATTTTTCTTTTGTTGTTTTTTGAGACAGCCTCTCTGTGTAGCATTGGCTGTACTAGAACTTGCTCTGGAGACCAAGCTGGCTTCAAATTCAGAGACCCGCCTGCCTCTGCCTCCTGAGTGCTGGGATTAAAGACTTGCAACACCACTGCTGCCCAACATTACTGATTTTTCTAATATAAGCAATGTAAGTTGCTTTTTGATTGTAAAAATAGTATAATATTTCATTCGGATTAAAGGGGTTAGGGTCTGAGATAGCTCAATCAGTAAAAATTGCTTGCTGCACAAGCTTGAGGGCCTAAATTGAACCCCCAGTACCCACAAGACAAGCAAAGGAGTGATGGTTTGTGCTTGGAATCCCAGGTCTGGAGAGGCAGAGACAGGCAGATCCCTGGAGCACATTAGCCAGCCTGAGAAGCAAGTCCCACATCCCAGTGAAGAGTCAGAAAACCAGGTAGATGGCTCCTGAAGAACAGCACATGTGAACACGTACATGTGCACACACACACACACAATTAAAGCACTATATATTCCTGCATCCCTTAGGTGGTGGTGATTGTAGGTTCATTATATATAATCCTTGGTAAACTAACTAAATTCTGATGGACTATTTTCTTAGATTCATCAGGACAAATTGTCAATGTCTTATTTCATTCACTATTTTTGTAACACGTGGAACATCCTACATTTATTATTTCAGGGTTCAGAATCAATAAAAATCCTTTTTCTATAATTTTTATGAGTCTAAAATAAAGCAGGTTCCAAGTCCTCTGACACAGTTTTTACTAAGACAATATCCAGAAGCGACTAGATCCTTGGAACCTTTTTGACAAATATACTACCAGAAGGTTTCCCACCTCTGTCGTGTGTGTTACGTCCTCAGAGTTGAACCCAAGGGCTAAGCATATAAGCTCTGCTACTGAGCTACATTCTCAGCTCCGAGGAATTTAACTAATGTGGCCGCCACTGGCCTCAAGCATCTTCCCCAGGACCAGCACATGCTAAACACTGTGTTTAATGCTGAAGACCTACACACGAGCTACATGTGTCAGAATGAAAAGTTGCTGAGCAACCCAGGGTCTAAACTGGAGTCCTTAAACTAGTTAATACAAACTCCTAATTGTAAACTTTTAATGTGGTTTTCCTATCGTATGACATTCCAGAACTAGACAAGAATGTACTACAGATTTGAATTGTGCTTTACAACTTCTACAATGTGTTGATATTTTAACGTGAAAAGGTACTTCTCACCACTTTCCAAACAGAAACTGTCCAAAAAGACGGTGGATAAGAAGGAGCATTCCAAGGGCAACATGGATCTCTGGAGGTCTGTCTGACGAGCCTGGAAACTGCATGACAGAAGGACAAATATTAGGTTATAAAGAGCACATTCATGCAAGAAAATTCATGCCTTTTGCTTTCATGTGGTTTAGGTTTGGACGTCCAGAAACAAAGTAATTAGATTTAATTCAGTATGTTTAATATGCCAGGCTAAATACCCATATGCACACACTTCCACACTAAAAAGGCATTTTTCCCATTGTCCCTGTTTTATTGATGCATTGTCAATGAAGAAAATAATATATAGGTAGTATTAAAGGGAAGACAACAGAGGGAATTTTATATAATCTTATTGATACTGTAATGTATACAAATGTATAATTTCAAGTCACTGGTTCATATCTAGAAAGATTTTTGCCTTGTAACATTTTTAGCCTTGTATTTATTGGAGGGGTATGTGTGCGTCCTTAAAGTGATTTACTTCACTATGCCAATTCTTCCCTATCTCCCACCCAATTTTTTGACATTTATCTTCGCATCTTTTTATTACCCACTCCCCTAGGAACAAACAAGCTTAGGAATGTAAGCTTATAATAAATTGCAAAATCTTAAGTGCATAATAAAGGCAATTGTCGCTTCCACCTAAAAGAAATCAGTAATTGTTAGATGATTTGATTGTTCCCTGTGTGTGTGAGAAGTTCCTTGTGTAATCCGTGGCTAGATCACAGCCTGCACACAGCCTGCACAGGTGAGTTGTACTCTTGCTGCCGCTCTGAGAAGCTAGTGACCACTGCAGCACCACTTGTCAGACTCACGGCCGAGCATTCAGTCTGTAAGACTTAGCTTTAGTGAAGGCTGCAGCCCTTCAACGCTGCTGACTTTGCCTCAGTGAACCTCAGAAATTCCCTTAACTCCACAGGAAACAGCATTGTAGGCTTCTCACTGTTTTCCAAAGGTAAACCTGATTTGATTGATACAATATGATCTGAGAATCAACCCTTCCATAAAGCCAAAGCTTTCATTCATCCCTGTATAGTGATCAAATTGAGTTGCTGATTTATGTGATTATTCTCCCCCCTCCCTCCCCCCACCGTGTGTGTGCATGTGTGTGCGTGTGTATTGCTAAGAATGGAATACAGAGCCTTGCTCACATGCTAAGCCACTATTCTACTACTCTTCCCAGCCCCCAGCGATATTTTAAACATTTCTTTTAACCGTAAGACCAGGGTGGTAAAGAGAGAATAGTCTGCGAAGTCACAAAGGCTTGATTTCAAATCCTAATGCTGTCTTTACAAGCTGGGTGGTCCTGGAGAAGTTATTTAACCTTTGTGGTCTTTGATTTCTTGTTTCTTGAGGTTAATGTGAGCATTGAATGACACCAAGATCGAGGTGCATACGTATTCAATGCCCATTCCTTTCTAAAGATTTGTAACAGCCTTTCCATGGACCTGCCTCTGTTTTTAAATGCCCATGTTTTTGAGTGTGCAGCTGTATGTTATGCTGCAGGGATACCTAGTGGGTTGCTTCTAGTCAGGGCCTTCAAGTCAAGAGAACCGCTATAAAATAGTGGGTGTATAAGTTTTGTAAAGTTTCATCATGAATCAGAACAACTTTCACTCAAAATTCACATATAAGAAAAATATTTTATTAAAAGCAAGGTTGAGTAAAAGTAAATTTTGCCCACAGGAACACTGAACAAATTCAAACATAAGCTATGTCTGCTCATGGAGCCATGGGGCTTGGTTGATTTCTGGAAGTCTTTACAGTATTTATCCTAAGGTGTCATTCATAATAAATTCTTGTGAGTAGAAGTCACTGTGATAAGATGAATTGCTGATTAAAGATGAATTGGCTCTCTAGTAGAGATGACTATATATTGTGAACATTCTGCCATATTTATTATGCTATCCTATGCCCAAGGGAAAAAATATATAAGACTAGACTAAAGGCTTGCTTTCTCACAATTTACAATGCTTAAATGTACCAGTTATTGCCTCTTGGATCTTTGATAATCTCAATGTTTAAAGAGACTTAATTGACAAACGTTTGTCAGATGCCTGTTAGATTTAATGAAGCATTACTTGAGTTATAAAAGTAGCTTCCAATTTTATATGGAAGCTATATATATATGTATGTATGTATGTATATACATATATATTTAGCTGTATATATGTATGTATGTATGCATGTATGTTTATGCTAAAGATAAAATAGTAATCATAGAAAAGAGACTGAGGCTAGAGAGATAGATGGCTTAATGGGTAAGAGAACTGACTGCTCTTCTAAAGGATCCAGGTTCAATTCCCAGGACCCGTAGGGCAGCTCACTACAACTGTAGCTCCAGTTGGAGTGGGGATTTGCCTCTTCTGGCCTTCAAAGGTATCAGGTATGCTCATGGTACACAGACATGCAGGCAAAACACCCAGACAAATGACAACAAATAAGTGAGATGTTTAAGAGAGAGATTTTAATTTGTACTAGACACAAAAGAAAAAGAGGATCTCCTTGGGAAGAGGAAGGAGGAGGCAAATGAGGGGTTGACTGTGGAGTGCACAATACGTGCCTGAAAATTTCCTAGGAAACCCATCATTTTGTACAGTGATTGTATTCTAATCATTTTAAAACAATAATGGCAAAATCCCTAATAAATGAAATTTTCTCTTCTCTAATTCTGTCAACCCTTTTGCCCATAGTAGCTCTACTCTGTACTTTGAAGCCACGGATTTTGGTGGCAGAAGACACATTCCGTGTGTAGACCAGTATCTCTGTCTCAGTGCCAGACTCACTGACTTCTAAAAGTGAGAGAGGGAACAACTAGGTGCTGAGGATCAGGTGGGCTGTCAGGAACTTCTGGAGACCACCCCAGGCCTGTCAGGTTGCTTCAAATGTCAGATTCTGCCCAGGAGAGTCCTGTGTCCATTGCACGCACGCATGCACACAATAGACACACACACACAGGCATGCACACAGACACACACACACACGCTCTCACACACACACACATACACACACACACTCACACATACAAACACACACACACACACACACACACACACACACACACGCACACCAGTTGTCAGTGCCCAAGAAATGTACATACATTTTTGGTAGTTATCTATCTTTGTTTATTTTGTTTTGTTTTTGTTTGTTTTGACTTTCTTTTGAGGGGACTTACTATGACTGGCTTTCCTGGAAAGGAAGCTTTGGCTTTCCTGGAATTCATTTTGTAGACCAGGCTGTACTAGAACTCACAGAGATCCACCTGCCTCTGCTTCTCAAGTGGTGGGATTAAAGGTGTGAACCACTACCACCAGTATATATTCTGTCATGGTTATCTCTTCCAGATACTCTGGTACATTTCCAATTCTAACAAAACTTCTGCTAATTTTAAAAAATAAATTCATATAAAGAAAACTGTTGAATAACAGTTGAATAATAACCACTCAGGTCTTATATATCTAATATAGATGTTGAAACTCAGGATGCAAAAACGTGACCTAAAGCCTTCATAGAAATCAGATTGATGCTTAGTGAATTTATAATAGAAGGAACCACCAGGTGCCTAAGATTTACAGCGAAACTTGAAGAGTTAATGAGCAGCATAATGAAGGATGTACTCTGATAAATTAGTCTGACCACATTTCAAAATGCCATTTTTCTTCAAGCAGAACTTGGGCCCATGGTCCTGGCTTTCGCAGTAGTATATGTTGTAACACATGTGTACATGGATGAAATGAACTTGCAGTGTTCATAGCCTCTGAGCTGGAAGTAGGTCACATCATTTTTATACACCACATATTTTTTCATAATGTTCTAGTAAGTTAAGGAAAGACCAAGTGTTGAATCTATATTGCAGCACATAAGATTTATATCATCGGCAAATAAACTAACTAGTATATGTACAGACACAGAAAATGAACCCAGGTTGGTTGCAGTGACATTTGTATAGTCAAAGTTCTTAGAAGGTTGAGGCAAGAGAAATGAGTGTAGGGCTAGCTAAGGCTACTCAACAGGTTCAAAGGTACTCAACTACACAGCAAGATCCTACCTCACAAAAATAAGATGGAGGGAAGAGTGAAGGAGAGGGTCTGGGGGGAGAGGATACATATGTATCCTCATAACTGATAAATCTCTCTGCTTGGCAAGTAGGAAGCTGAGAGCAGAAATTCTCACCTTTATTAAGGGTGTGAAGAGTCCTTTCTCCACATGCGGTTAGCAGTTTTTAGGAGTTGTTTTCATCATACTATTCTGACTTCTCATCTATCTGTCCCAATATATTTTGTCCCATTGTATTCTCTTGTGCTCCACTCTCATCCTGGTCCCTATTGATGCTATACTACTCTGTGCTTACTGTAATTTTCTAAAAATTTGGAGTAAGGCTAAAAGTAATTACCATTACAAATAATGGCATGATTCCTCTGCTCACTAAGGATCTAGGCACAATTTAAGAGAAAAGACATAGAGAAATGCAAAATACGATTTTGTCACAAAGTTTCCTACCAGATATCTGATTATGTTTTACTCTTGTCCAAACATATCCATTATCCATCAGTCAGGCCTTCACATCAAACATCACTAGAATCTGTCTATTAAAAGAGAGAGTGAGGGGTTGGGGATTTAGCTCAGTGGTAGAGCGCTTGCCTAGCAAGCGCAAGGCCCTGGGTTTGGTCCTCAGCTTTGGAAAAAAAAAAGACAAAATAACAAAAAAACAGTTAAAAAGAGAGGGAGAGGGAGAGGGAGAGACAGAGAGAGAGAGAGAGAGAGAGAGAGAGAGAGAGAGAGACTGAGGAGACCTGAGTTCCATCTCCAGCACCTACATGAAATAAAGTCAGGTGTGGTGGCTCACACTTATGTGACCTGTAATATGCTGGCCACCTGAGGCTTCCACATAATAGGACAAGCTCAAATATAAAAATAGAAAGAAAGAAAGAAAGAAAGAAAGAAAGAAAGAAAGAAAGAAAGAAAGAAAGAAAGGCAGGCAGGCAGGCAGGCAAGCTGGGGCTAGTGGTACACATCTTCAGTCCTAGCAGCATTAGGGAAACAGACAGGCAGATCTCTGAATTTGAGGCCACCTTGGTCTACAGAGTGAGTTTTAGGATAGCCAGAGCTATATAGGGAAACCCTCCCCCGGCCCCCAGAAAACCAGTAACAACTGCAAACTTGTATGTTTTCAAGCGCGTCTTTCAGATTCATCATCTCAAGATATAATTTCAGTTGAGTTCCTCATATTTAGGGAACCCTTCTGCAGAAGCCTTTGAAGCTACTTTGGAAGCCATAAGGAGAAAGGAAGCCTTATAACCTCCTCTTAAAAAAAAAATAAAATAAAAAATTTGCCAAGGCATGTACACATGTGAGGTCAGAGGGCAGCTTGTAGTAGTCATTTCTCTCCTTCCATTAAATGGGTCCTAGGGATCGAACTCAGGTTGTTAGACTTGGTGACAAGCATCTTTACCTACTGAGCCCTTCCACCAGCCTTGTCTGGTTGTTTTTAAATGGATCTCAACAACAGGCACACCTAGTACGTAATAATCCCACATGTTTCTAGAAGCCAAAATATTTTCAGTATCAGAGTTTTTGGGTTCTGTTTATGCATGGCAAAGAGATAAATTCTAAAAATAAAAATAGTAATTTGGGGATCTTTTAAGTGAAGTATCTACTTTGACAGAAAAATTACAGCA
>JADRCC010574537.1:0-14638 GCA_019843855.1 Hylomyscus alleni | reverse complement strand
CAGCTTCCGGCTCAGTTCTAAATTATCCCACCAGGGGGCGCTCTGGTGCAGCAGTGAGCGTGCCTGTCACTATCTGAGCAAAGGCAACGCTGCACTACCAGGATCTATCTCTTGCCTCTTCTCTTAACCCCTCCTTTGAGAACCAAACGCTGGTTAAAGTTCTGGGACGCAGCTGCATCTTGAGGAAGAAATCATCACCTGTTTGGTGGGGTGTTTTTCAGAAAGGCAGGCCTTGTCTCTTATGTCTTAGAAGATGGACGACAGATTCTGTGTTCTGCTGCAAATAGACTTTGACAGCATCTTCAGGGTCCTAACAGAGAAGTTCAGCTACCAGGTAAAGGTAGCCATGTTCCTTGCCGTTATGAATATAAACATGTATCATACACTGGAAGCAAGCTGCCTCTTGGCTCCGTGTGCTGCACAATCTTCCCCCACTTTGTGAACTGTCATTTTTTATTAATGATTTGGGAGCGGTTCTCCATTTTTAAACATATTTTTTTATTTTTCATATTAGGGTAAGTCTTAATTTGAAAAAGTTACAAGGTCTCTGGGACATACTCTAAAACACAGTAAGGCCTAGCAAGAATGTTAGGGTACGTGCCACATTGGCGTGCTGTGGTTCCTCCAGAAGTTTCCACACACTTTCACACCGTGTACCCCTGTTTTCTTGTTATCTTTAATAATACTTATAAAAACCAGAAGAGGATTTTTAGTTAAGACAATGTGGGTACTTGAAATCAAACTCTGGAATGGCAGAACACATTCTTTTGTTTGTTTGTTTTTGTTTTCCTTTTCAGTTTGAGGTTGATGTTCAGTTTTTTTGTCTGGTTGGTTTGGTTTGATTTAGTTTGGTTTTGGTTTTTCGAGACAGGGTTTCTCCATGTAGCCCTGACCGTCCTGGAAATCACTCTGTAGACAAGGTTGGTCTTGAACTCACAGAGATCCACCTGCCTCTGCCTCAAAGGTGCTGAGATTAAAGGAATACACCACCACCACCTCGCAAAAATTTATTATTTGTGTGTGTGTGTGTGTGTGTGTGTGTGTGAACTTACTCCTGTGGAGGTCAGAGAACAACTTTATGGCATTAATTTCCTCCTTCCACCTTTACTGGGTTCCAGGAATTGAACTCTGGTCCCTAGGCTTGCTCAGCCAGCACCTTGACCTGGTGAACCATCTCACCAGATTGGGGGTGAAGGGAGGCTTTCTTTTGAAACAGTCTTCTGTTATGAGGCTATGTAGCCCAGGCTTGACCTCCTTATCCTTCAGCCTCCATCTCTCCAAGTGCTAGAATAATAGATATGGACCACCATGCCTGGCTTTAGTGACAAATTTTGATGGGTAAAAGTTCTTAATTTTAACTAAATTTAAAAATTAACTTGTAGACCAGGCTGGCCAGGAACTCAGATCTTAGATACCTACCTGCCTCTTTCTCTCTTCCAAGTGCTGAGATTAAAGGCATACGCCGCCACCATCCTGCCGTTGTCTCAAATGTTTACGATACTTCTTTTATTCCTGATGCAGTTTCTTTCTTTTTTTTTTAAGATTTACTTTTTTATTGATGTGTATATGATGTGTGTGTGTGTGTGTGTGTGTGTGTGTGTGTGTGTGCGCGCGCGTGTATGGGCCATGTGAGTGCAGGTACCTTTAGAGGCCAGAAGAGGGCACTAGATGCTCTGGAACTGGAGTCACAGGCAGCTGCAGGCAGCTTGTGTGGCTACTGAGAATCTAACTCGGGTTCTCTGGGATGGCAGAATACCTTCCTAACTACAGGACTGTCTCTCAATCTGCTCCTTCCCCCAGGTTGTGTCTTATGCCCCCAATCACCTCTTTCTCTGAATTTTTCCAAAGTTTTCTAAATTTTACTAAGTCTAGGGGCGGGAGTGCTGGCTCTGCGGTTAAGAGCGCTCACTACTCTTCTAGAGGATCAGAGTTCTGTCCCCAGAACCCAAGTCAGATGGCTCACCACTGCCTGTAACTCCACCCCATGGTCCCAGTGCCCTCTACTGGCCTATACAAGTACCTGTGTACTCACATGGTATACACACAAGTACACAAAAGTTTTTAAAAGTTTTTTATGAGTCTGTCCACCAACTTTCGGGTTGGCTGGTCATTATAAATGTCCTTTCTTCCTCTCTCAATGTTAATCTGTATAAGTGTTTTGCTTGCATATATGCCATGTGTATCTACTGTCCACAAAAGCTATAAGAGGGTGTTGAATTCCCTGGAACAGTAGTTACAGATGGATGAACTGTGTGATGGTTTGTAAAAACTCGGCCCAGGGAGTGGCACTATTAGAAGCTGTGGCCCTGTTGGAGTAGGTGTGGCTTTGTTGGAGTAGGTGTGTCACTGTGGGTGTGGGTTTTAAGACCCTCATCCTAGCTGCCATGTTCCTGCCTTGATGATAATGGACTGAATTTCTGAACCTATTAGCCAGCCCCAATTAAATGCTGTCCTTAAAAGGGTTGCCTTGACGGGCGGTGGTGGCGCACGCCTTTAATCCCAGCACTTGGGAGGCAGAGGCAGGCGGATTTCTGAGTTCGAGGCCAGCCTGGTCTACAGAGTGAGTTCCAGGACAGCCAGGGCTATACAGAGAAACCCTGTCTCAAAGAAAAAAAAAAAAGTCAATATAAACTGTTATGTCCAAATATCTTGAGTCAGAGCTGACCACCAGGCAGCCCTTCCTGCGCCTACATATGAGCTCACTATGGTTTTTTGTGGCTGACATTGAAGAATGCTACTAATAAGCCAAAAAGTTATGATTATAATATGTATGCTCTATTACCTAATTTTTCTGATATTCCCCCTGTTCACCACCACCCCTCCTTTACCTTACTCAGAACCAATCAGATTAAAGATTAGTTGATAATACTTCGCCTAGAAAGCCAACTGCTCCCCTCCTTGTCCTTTAAACCTTTGAACCGGGTTTCCTATAAAAAGTCTACCCTGAGAGCAGACTAATTGCAATTAGACTCCGGAGTCCTTTTGGCAGTCTTGGACATCCAATACTATGATGTGCATTCAATAAATTATTCTCACCTAACTGAGGTCAGTGTTTGCATGGTTTGAGTGGAGATTCCTGAACCTCAACATTAGCCTTGCAAACATTTTATTATAAAATAAATGTGATCTTAAAGAAAGATTACATGAAAACAAACTTGTTCTTTCATCCCGAGAGGCAGGTATCCCATACAGTTGTTTCATACTGTCTTAGTCAGGGTTCTCTAGAGTCACAGAACTTATGGTAGTCTCTATGTAGTAAAGGAATTTATTGATGACTTACAGTCTGTAGTCCAACTCCAAACAATCAACTCCCAACAACGGTCGGCAGCAGCTGTGAATGGAAGTCCAAGGATCCAGCAGTTGCTCAGTCCCACAAGGCAAGCAGGCGAAGCAGAGAGAGAGAGAGGGAGGGAGAACCTTCCTTCTTCCAATGTCCTTATAAAGGTCTCCAGCAAAAGCTGTGGCCCAGATTAAAGGTGTGTGCTACCACACCTTTAATCCCAGATGACCTTGCTTGAACTCATAGATCTTCCAGTCTTAATCTTCTAGGATTCATAGCCACTATGCCTCAAGATCTCCATGCCAAGATTCAGGTCAGAAACTTGTATCTCTCAGCCTCTAGATTAGGGCCACAGGTGAGCCTTATAATTCTGGATTGTAGTTCATTTCAGATATAGTCAAGTTGACAACCAGGAATAGCCACTACACAAGGTATGCATACACTCTTCTCTGAGTGATTGCTTTGGTGCCCATAGTTCATGGCCAACTGACCCGATTTCTCATTCAGTCTTCTTAGAATGTTTATATGCCGGTGTGTATGTCCTTGGTGGTCAATATGCAACATTTAGGCCTCCGGGAGATGTTGCATGAGCCCTGTGCAGCTGTGGTGTCCTTAACTTGTTGGATATGCTGGATACATTTCTGGGTTGTGGCACCAGTATACATATATTGTCACATCAGCACATGGTCAAGACGTGCAGGCATTCTATAACCTGCTCCCAGATTGTAACACTGCCATTTGGGGTCACCCTGACCATCAGAGCTTGCTTTCCCTTCTCCCTTTTCCAGGGCTAGAGAATAGCACTGACAGAGAGTGAGCAGCAGCAGCAGCTCCCGGTCTACACAGCTGGATGACTTTGGTTCGGTGGAAGTGCGTAAGTTACAGGACAAGTTCATCCCAGCCACCAGCATTTCTTATGCTCCTGACTGCCATCACAGAAAAACTTAGCTGACAAGCTGGCACAAGTTCTGGGCATAGAAGAAACTGGTGGGCAGAGAAGGGAGCAAGTGGATATTAGGGCAGCAATCTTGCCTAGAACTGGTGCCTAGGATTGTACTCATAGCTGTGTTTATGGGTACAGGGCATGTTTGTGGGTACTTGGGTAGGTATGCAGCAAATAGGGCATATACCCATGGATGCATCGGAGCAGTGGGATACATGGAACAAGGCGTGATGGTTTATATATACTTGGCCTAAGGAGAGGCACTTTTCGGAGATGTAGCCTTGTTGGAGTAGGCATGTCACTGTGGGTTTGGGCTTAAGATCCTCATCCTAGCTTCCAGGAAGTCAGTATTTTGCTAGCAGCCTTCAGATGAAGATGTAGAACTCTCAGCTCCTCCTACACCATGCCTGCCTGGATGCTGCCATGCTCCTGCCTTAATGATAATGGACTGAACCTCTGAACCTGTAAGCTAGTCCCGATTAAATGCTGTTTTTATAAGACTTGCCTTGGTCATGATGTTTCTTCACAACAGTAAAACCCTAACTAAGACACAAGGGTATATAATACCTCACAAGAGAGAGTGTAGCTGTTTTTAGCTGTTTATGTATGTTCCCGTTCTGGCCTCCTCATGCTTACTTGTGTGCTTGGTATGACGTACACATACAGAATGCAATAATCATGTGTCTCATGTCTGTATCACTACATCTGCTATTGCATACCCACACTGGGCCCAAAGTTTACATTGGCATGTTTATACCATTCGTGGCCCCTAAATACCCTTTACATTAGGAAAAGTGAGGGGGTAAAGGGGCAAGAGATATGAGGATGTAAAAATTGCTGATGTAAGCACTGCAGATCAGAAAGCTCTCTGTACCCGTGACTCACCAGTTTTCCAGACTGAATACATACACACATGCAAACATACACACATGCAAACACAAACCCCATCTTGCTGCCAAGTCACGCTTACGTTGCCTGTCACGTGGGCATCCTCGATGTTCCACACTCAATCATTACTCCATCCTCCTGAGGAAAAACTACTCTCTCAAAGGTGAGCTTCTGGCTCTCTGCAGAATGCTGTCTTTGAGCTTGGAAGGCAGGAAGCTCTGGCCAGCTTCCTGCAAGCACAGGTTTACTTCCCCTCTCCAGCCTCCTCTGGTTTCTCTTACTTCTTCCCCCTCTTCCCTCACAATCGGGCTCAGCAGGAAGCTGTCCCAATAAGGTCACGCCATCTTCTCCAGGAGGCTAGGATACCAGGAGACATCAACTAGTTCTCTGTACCACAGCCCCACAGCTGGCTCCTGTGCTTAGGGAACGGAGACAGCTCTGGACGCCATGCAAGATTTATGACTGTGTTTTGTTAATTGCATTAGAGGCTCTGTGGGAGAATGGCATGTGCTTTGGCTTTAAACAAAGCAGGCCCAGCAGAGGCTAGAGGAGGCAAGCCTATAGCAATATGTATGAGCAGCCTGCGAGGCCCTATAACCCTGGGGGCTGGTACCCTTTTCCCCTCCTGCTTGTTGAATCAGGGCTCTGCCTGCCTCTACTCCTGTGTGCTTCTTTCCCTCCAAGACTCTAGCTGACACTAGTTGAGGAGTAGAACAGGGTTCCAAGTCTCTTTGAGAATGCTGTTTGACCCATTCTCTCTCCTTTTAGACTCCTCTTTGCCCCGCCCCCCCCAATTCCCTCTCCCCTCCCCTGCCTCCTTCATCCTGACCTTATGAAATCCAAATCCAAATCTGCTTTGGACAACTTAGGCACCAAAGATTTTGCTGCCCTTGCTGCCTTGTTCCTGGATCTCATGATTTCTTGACAGCCTGGGTCCTCTACAATGCTTGAGTTTGCTAGTCATCATGTCCCCGCTGCTTGGAAGAAGGCAGACATGCAAAATCAAAACAGGTCACTGGAGAGAGTGGCCAGCGATGTGTTTATAAAAAGATAAAGAGAGGGGGGATATGTTCTATGGAGGTGTAGTCAGGAATGGGAGAGTGGGGGAAGGGGGAAGGGAGTGCCTCTGTGGGCCCAGGCAGAGGCATCCCTTCCCCTTGAGGGACCGGCCTCATAACAAGTATAGTATAGAATCGAGTTTATTAAGGGCATGGTAGTAGAGGCAGAGAAAGGCAGAGAGGGAGAGGGAGAGGAGAGGCCAGCCATGAGCACATGGAGAGAGATGGAGGAAAGGACGAGAGGACAGGGGGAAAGGAAGAGAGGAGCACGAGAGAGCAAGGGAGAGAGAGGGACTGAGAGAGAGAGAGAGAGAGAGAGAGAGAGAGAGAGAGAGAGAGAGGGAGGGAGGAGGGGTAAATAGCCCCTTTTATAGTGAGTCAGGAATACCGCTATTGCCAGGTAACTGTGGGGTGGAACTTAGAATACTAACAGCTAGGACATGTGGGTACACAGCACTACAAGTCAGCTATTAAGGGGGGCCTCAGAGCCCTCATTTTTCTCGGTGCCACTGGAAGCATAGTGACTCCGGGACCTGGTTTCTGTCTCTGTTCTTTTTGTGTCTCTCTGAGTTGTGGTTGGTGATGTAGCTCTGCTCCAGGCTTATTAATCCAGGCCCCAGTTCTGGCTCTGTGAGTTTGGTAGGTCAATGTCTCGGTTTTGGAGCCTTCCTTTCTTCCCCTGTCAGAGGGACTAACCATAACAGTGCCTAGGACTCGGGGTCCTTGTCACACTTTTAAACAGCAGCCGGTGTGTTAAGTGCACATCAGTGTTGGATATCAGGGCCTGCCCTATACCGCCTGCAATTGTTCCGTGCTTTCTCTTCATCTCTGAAATGTGCCCATGAGGAACTCCATCTCTTACCCGATAAAGTTTTTGAAAAGCCCGGCTGAGATTCAGCTGTGAGAAAGTGCCCTAGTCTTTGCCCCAGCCTTATCTGGTTTTTGCTTGCTGGGGAAGGTGTGTGTCTCTGGCCCCGTCTTCTGTCCCTCCTGTCTGAGTCTTCTCCAAAGCTCTGGTCCAGCCAGAGCTAGCTATGGAAGAGGAGGTTATTTTTAGCTCCAGACAGAAGCAGCAGCTGTCCACCGCCTCTCTGAGCTCATCTCCACACTAGAGGTTCCAGCTACTGTGGGCGAGGTCTAGGAAGGGAGGAGGGCTGGCCAGTCAGGTCTTGAGAACCCACATGGCTCTCTTCTGTCCCAGAAGGGGGACACTTTCTGTCCCAGGATAAGCCTTTCCCTGGTTTGCCTCCTGTCCCTGCTTATTAATTCCCAAAGGCTTAGCAACTGAGCTGCTGAGGATGCAAAGTAGGGAGGGAAGGGAGGGGCAAGCAGAATTGATCCAGAGGGCTCACAGCCTGCACAGAGGTCTAGTGTGGTCCTAGGCTGATTTAGAGCTCTTTTGCCAATGTGCAGGCTCCAAGCAGCTGAATTTTTCAGTCCTCTTCTGTTTTGGGGCACTGGGTTCCAGTGCAAGCTGAGCACATCTGTGCCCATCTCCTAGGAGTCCTTCCTCTGCCTCTGCAGCAATAGCATGAATGCTGAACTTGGTTGTGGCTGCCCTGCCTTGAGTTTTTCCATAGTGGTAAATAAGTCTTTGACAGTAGGTGAACAATCCTGAGACATAATATTCAGTTACAAAATAATTGTTGCAAATGTTTGTCATAAGTCCCCGAATGACAGTAATTCTAGTGACTCCTGTACTCCAAGCAGTAGTCAAGGGAAGGGAAACACTATGCAGATTAATCAATCCATCACTTTTGTATTTGCACACATTATGGTCAGGTATTAGTCCCGGCTTAGGCTACCTTGGTAGGCGAGCCAACAGACAAGAACCCTATTCTTGAAGAACTTACATGCTAGAATGAATGTATGCAAAAAAAAAAAAAAAAAAAATTCAACCCTTTTAAGTCCCTGAATGTTGCTAGATGCCTAGTGACTCATTGCTCAGATCAGGTTTCTCCAGAGCCTAGCTTCCTGATACCGTGAGGCAACAGTTCTCAGCCTTGTTCAGCTAGCACATTGCTTTATACATCAGTTAAAACTGCGAACCCCTCTTCCAAAACACATGGACAGACCACACACTTCTAAGACCTGCCGTAAGCTGGAGGGGCTCTGAGTTCCCTGGCTGCAGAGTGGGAGGCTCTGCTCGGCCCTGCACTGCTGTGGAATATATACTGCAGTTCCCAGCAAGAGCTGTGCAGCTGAATTTTAATCACAGCCATCTCCCAATGCAGATCGGGGGAATCTGGCTACTGTTGAACCATTGGAAATGTTTCTAAATGCTACCAAATGGCAGACAAGAACTACAAAACTCCTGCACGGTTATACTCCTATGACCCCAAGTGACCTCTGGGACAGTCACCAATTCTTTTCCCTTCATCAGAGGTCTCAACACTCTTACTCTTATTCTTACTGGGAAGGGGTGCTGGGGTCTCTTTCAGCTCTTCTGTATCCTTTGGTTCTGCCATGTAATTATACAAGTTTGTCCTCCTAGAATGTGAAGAGGAGAAATTGAACCCAATCGCAGATCATCCAGTCCTTCCTCATGGGAAGAACACCCCCTGCCCCTGTTCTGGAGAGAAGTCCCAGATGTCCTCAGTGACCACACTGCCTGTTCCTTGTGCACTACTACCATCTCCTCTCTTTGTCATGACGCCTTCCTGCAGCTACAGCTCAGGCAGAGACTGCAGAGGCTGCCACTGGACTCAGGGAGTGAGCCATCCATTCTGTGATTAAAGCCAACGGTGTCTTGGCTTTGGCACAGGTTGTCGACTTATAAATTTCACTCCACAGGGAGAGGCTCAACACAGCTCAAACAGCTGAAGATGGAGGACAGGTGGGGCTGTCCTGTGGTGACAGAGGATAGCCTTCCCTGGCAGCTGGCCAGGTATGTGGGAATGCGAGGGTATCTATATCTACTTTCCCAAGACTCATGGCCCTGTGTGGAGCGAGCCACAGGGTTCTGATGAGACCCGAGCTACCATTTCCCTTATTCAGGCACCACCTGAGAAGCAGAGAAAGGTTAAAGTAGCCTGTCTGCTCCATAGTAACTGGATGCTTTTTCAGGGCTTTCACAGACATGGATAGGGACATTTTCTTCCATCATCCTCAGAGTACCAGACTTGGGGCCCAGCCATGGTTTCAATACATAGGGATTGTAAGTCTAAGTCCAGTATGGGGTTTCTGGCACCAAGGGGTTCAAGCCAGACAATCCAGGTGCCAAACAAGACCCGCTAAGGCTCCATATTCTCTTAGAGACGGAGCACCTTTTTCCTGAGCATCCTCCTTGCCTCCAGACTAGAATTTAAATGTCAGCCACGATAATCTGCCTAAGACCAAGGCTTCTCCAGTGGTCTGCAGAACTGGGAGTGGAGGGGGGTGAAGTAAAGGAGGGGCCACAAAGGAGCAGGAGCTCTGCCAGATTGCCTGGGCCTGAGTACTTACGGGTGCATCCATAGATTAAAAAATGTATGAAGAAATCTCTGAGGACTTCACTGTAAGGAAAGAAGCACGCACAGGTGAATCTTAGGGGAGACCTAGGAAATGAACCCCTATGGCTGGCGCTCTGAGGTGATTCCAACCACAAGCCTGTGTTCATATACATATTCTTGAACCTGTCTATAAAAACTCTCCCTTATGGTAGGTAACCCAAATATTTATGGGCCGTGTTCACATTTCCACACGAACATGTCCTTCCCTTCCCTCCTTTCTGTCTTACGTGCACAGGCCAATGATACATGTCTTATAAAGTAGTTTTACCAAATTCATCATAGTTTACCAGTATAACACTTTCTGGGACATCCCTATAAATACTCATCATATATGTGTCCATGTAACACACATGCATACCCCAGTTGGGTGAAGCAGCACCTTCAGTCTGAGATCACAGTGGACCACGCCCCTTCCAGACCACACCTCTGCCACGCCCACTAGGAAGGCCACACCCCTCAATTTCTCTAAGCCTTGTTGCCTCAATCAGGGCCCGCTTGTCAGGTGTTAGCCCACTTTATCACACAATTGTCCCACTTTCTTTTCTCATTCCTTCTTCAAGCATCGGTCTGTGGGTGGAAGCGTCTGTTCCCAGTCATCTTGTCATGTCTCTTCATTTTGAGCTAAGAATATGAAGCAGAGACATGATTATATATTAGGTGTCCAGGCACCTGGACTCTTCAGCTGATTCATAATAAGCTATTTTGCTCACTTATTTTTGAATAATTTCACAAAACTTGGGAAGATTTTCATACCTGCTCAAATCCTTCCTCAGTTTACCTACTCATAAGGATAGATCAAATTACTATTTTACTCAGGTCTAATTGTTTTGTCCTCATAATGGCAGTACTATGGGACTCGCATCTGATGTAAAAGAAAGCACCCTTGAGTAATGTGTGTGTGTGTGTATGTAAATATTATATATGATATGTGTGTGTATATATTGGTGTAGACTATGACACTTCGTTTGGTCTATGAAAAGTTCAGGGGCATTTTCCTAGTAGGCTAGAAGCCTGGGGTCCAGGGCTCAATGAATTAAAGTAGAAAATTCATTCCCAGAACCTTTTTTTCCCTTCTGCTAGAAACTACCTCCCCCTCCCCCCGCTAGACGTAATACGGCTTCAGATCCTGTATTTAGTGATTGCTCAATAAGAATGCCCTGGTGTTGATCTGAGGATCTGCACTGGGCATGTAGGCTTGGCTCTGGACTGCCTAGGGCTTACATCTGGGAAAGTTCCCTTTTGTTCTTGGGCACTGGGACTATGCCAAGCAGCTGAGTGCCTGCAAACAAGAGACCCTGCAGTGTGGTGTTTCCCGGGACAGGCTGGGATGAGCATCTGTGCAACCCCGGGCAGGTATAATGTTGCTGAATCAGGCTTAGGAAAACACAGTTTTGCCCACCCCAGAGATCTGAAAGCTCCAAGCAGAGTGACTAGTTTGGGTGAGGGGAGGAGGCAAAGAAGCAGAAAACTGGAGCCAATGCTAGCTTTGGAAAGAAGCCAGCAGCTGGCACAGGGCTGGCTGTTATCTAGTCCGACCTTGTAAGAGGTTAAGGCACCACTCTTAAAAGTGCTGATTGGCTTTAGGACTTAGATGAGGCTTAGATTCAGCTCAGAACCTTTATTTCTTTAGCTCAGTACTGTCAGATCCACAGTACTGTTTGTGTCATTCAGTCACTCCTCCCTTGGGACAGTACTTAAAGAAATTCCAGTACTTGGGACACCCGGTTCTTGGCAGCACACTGGAGCACATGCAGTGTGTGAGAGTAAGGCTAGCTTCATAAGAAACCTCAGGGCTTCCCCCAAATGAATTTGGAAACAGCGAAGAACGAGTGAATGAGACTCAGGTAAAGAAAGCCCTTTTCTGTAGAGATCTGGCTTTCTGCAAGGGTGACTCTAGGTGGCCCTTCTCCCAGGAGCGCTGCGGCAGCATCCGGTTTCTGGCCAGGCGGCCAGGAAACTTGGCCAAGAGGGTGGGGGGTTGCGAGAAGCTGACTGGGTTGGAGGTGGAGCCTGCAAACTCCGCAAGGCAGCAACCTGGCTCCACCCCTCTCCTGCCTGGAGCTCAAAAGGATGACATCACCCAGACGGAGGGCTGTAGCCGCGAAGGGCTTCTTCAGCGTCAGCGGGAAGCTGGCACCTGCAGGGCTGAAGGACTTCCTGAGCAGGCACACCACAATTCTCTGCTTTTTTTTGTGGATCATTTCAGACTTCATGGATCTCTGCTTTGGGGGTCTTGGAGATGGCACCTGGCTATCCAAGCCTGGGGCAGTTTCCTCTGCCCAGACTGATCCATGGCAACAGGCCTAAGCACTCCTTCCCACCGTGCCAAGTGCTTCTTTCTCTTGCCAGCAAGCTGCTATTCCATTTTTCTGAGATTCCACAGAGAGGGATTAGATAACTAATTCTGACCAGGCAACATTTAGCCACAGTCCCTCTCCCTGCGGGCCCGTGTCCCCTCCCCCACCCCAAACCCTACTGGGTGCTTGTGTTGCCTGCTTGCAAAACATATGCTTGGCTGGTTGCTTGGTGTCTGCTGTTTATCCGTCTCTTCCTACTTAACTTCTGTTTCTTCTTGGCCCATCTGGCTCCCTGGTACCTGTCTTTCACTCATACTGTGGCTGCACTGGGTACTACATCCTAAGCCCTATCTGTCCCTCTGCCACCTTCCCTCTCAGAGTCTAGAGACTCTTGTCTACTTTGGGGTCACCTGTGGGAACCTCTGACCTTAGGTTTAGGACCTCAGAGAGACTGACACAAACACAGCAGAGAAGCCTGGGGTGTGTGTCACCGCAGTTACTATCTCCCAGATCTCTGGGAGGGGATGGGGATGTCAGGGAGGAGGCATCATGAGAGTTACTTTGGACTGGAGAGAGGGCTAGATCTTGAAGCACCCCTCCCTCCCTAGTTATTATGAGTTCCCTTCCTATTAGAGGAAATTCTTGGGGCGCAGGGAATTGTCATCCACACCAAAACCCACTGATGTTGTTCTCCATTAGAGGGGGCCTGTACAATAGCAGCTGTCTGTGTAGAATGAAGCCATGGAAATCCAAATTTTCTTTAGGTTTAGGTTTCATTCCACTTCTTTTTTTTTTTTTTTTTTTTTTCTTCTCAGAAGAGGTTGTGGCAGTCTCTGGAGTCATGGCAGGGCATCCTTGCAAGAGGGGACTTCTGGGAAGACAGTTTAATGGCCCCGACTCCTGTCCTCTCCTGCAGTTCTGCAGGATGATCTCCCTGCAGCTTTTTTGGCACCAGCTCTTGGCTGTGGGCTCACAGAGTCCTTTCTCCCCTCCACAGTGCTCTCACCAGAGTAGACACCCTTGTGGTGTGGTAGCTCACACTCACCCCTCCAACACAGCCCACTTCCTTCCTGGTATGTCACGGGGTTGCTGCTCGTGACTTTCCTGGGATTCAAGGGGCCTGGGGGTGAAGATGGAATGGGTGGGTGGGGCCTAAGAGAGGATGGCGGAGGAGAAAGTGGAGCTCCCAATAGGGCCAAGGCTGGCTCAAGTCTGCCTCTCTAGACCCAGACCGCACCTCCAGGCTAAGGCTGGCTGCCCAGGAGGCTGCACTGGGCCTAGAGTCAACAAGGATGCACATGCTCGGGGACCACCAGCTGCTGCTCCCATGGAAGCATCTGCTTCTCTCGGAAATCCACAGGGCTTGGCTGCCAGGCCTCACTGCGTGCCCACTCCGTGGCTCTGTTCTCTGTCTCTCTTGTTCCATCTGCCTGCTCTACCGGCTGCCTGGCTCAGCTCCTCTTAGCCTCCTTCTTGCTCTACCAGAATGCTCTTCCTCCATTCTTCTCCACGTCTCTATCCCACCACAGCTATGCTCCAAATATTAGATCTTGGGTTTTGTCTTTGTCTCTAGCCATCAGTTGTTTCTTTCCAGTTTCCTCTATACTCATATTCATCCATATTCTCCTCCTCCCCCTCTTTCTCTCTTCCTCCTCATGAATATTCAGTGCGTCTTTGAAACGTCACTTCAATTATTCTACATGTGAGAAGCCTAGATCTGCTTTATCGACCAAACATCTTGGTCTCTAACTCTAGGAGCCTGTGTTAGACCACAGTCTAGACTGACTAAATGTTTGGAAACCTACCTATGCTCTTTGAAAGCTACCAAATCCCAGACTGTTCTGCAGAACTCCCTCCTCCGATGTGGACAGAGCAACCGGTCCATTGTGTTGGGCAATATATAGTAAGGACCACAGACAAACCTGACCACCTTGAGCAGGTGATGCAATGCAGATCACCTGCCCTTAAAGGAACCCGAGGAGCGCAGGTCTGTGAAGGAATACAAGAGTAGAAAGACTTCATCATTTGGTGTTTTGCCTGTCTGTGCTCCGCTGTTCCTGACAGCTCCTGCAGGAGGTTCGTAAAATAAGAAAAGGCAAGTCCCTGGCCAGTGTTTCCAGCACTGGCTGATCTAGAGTCAGAATCTTGGTTTCTGGACTCTTTGACTGTGAGAAGTGAGTGAATAGAGTTTAGAGAGAAGAACTCAGAAGGCTGCAGTTCAAGGTTGAGAGGGCTAATAAACTAAGAAGATCCAGGCTCAGCCCCCAGGAAAAGAGGCAACAATGGAGAAAGGTAGAGAGAGGAAGGGAGAGAGGGGAAGGTACATGGGGTGACAGGGAAGGAGCAGGAGGGGAGTTATAAACAGCAGGCACCTCATCTCCTGCTTGTGTATACCAGCTATGACTCAGTCAGTAGCTGGGATGGGGCCACTGAGCCGTCTTTTCCTCACACACTATCTGATGTTACTCCTCCAGTCCCTGTAGCTTCTCAGTTTCTCTTCTTAGCATCCTGGGCCCTTCTTCCTGCCTTATGTTTCCTCTTCTGATCGCCAGTCTCGTCCTGTGCTTGCTCCATGTATTTGATGTCCGGCTCCCTCTAATCTTCCTGTCCCCGCACTTTCTTGCTCCCAGTTTGCTTCCCCCTTAGCCAAATTCCCCAGCATTGCTTTCTCCAGAGGAGCC